>CALYDF020000936.1:0-19060 GCA_944474145.2 Dicrocoelium dendriticum | reverse complement strand
ATGGGGCGCACAAGCGGACGCCGTTGAGGATAGGAGGACATCAGAAACAGAACGGAGCGAACAAGCTTGTTTTCAGGGCTTCATTATCAGGCTAATACAACCACAATAAAGCAAGTTAGAATATACACGATGGGTTTAAATGGGGTCACTGAAGCAGAGTAACTAATCGATAAGTCTACGTGTTTGGTCTGCTTGGTCAAGTGAAGTGGCGTGACTGCCATTGTTAGTCGCGTTGATCTGAGGCCAAGGCAAGGTTAAAGTGTGGACGAGCATTTCTGTGTACATAGGTCCGGGTCATAGAACCGAATTGCGATCGCCTCCGCTGTCGACAGCAGGCGACATCTGACTGCCCGTGTGTAACGTCCGGGGACACAGTAGATCGGTGTGAATGCGTCCCGCGAATCGATTTGATGATCGGAGTCAACTAGGTGCGACAATACTGCACTCGTTACATTCTTCTTCGCGCCGCTGTAGAACCAAGCTGGGCAATGCTCACGAGCCCTAACGGACAGTCGCCTGGTCGTTTTCCCAATATACCTTGCTCGACACGAGCAAGAGAAATTGTACACACAGAAGGAGGTCTGCGACCGAGGTATCCTGTCTTTAAGTTGTTGGCACACAAGCGGTGTTGAGGTGAAGCTTACGCGGAGATTAGCGGCAAACTACGTTCTTTCTGTTGCTAAGGAAAGTCTTCGGGTGGTCCGTTCCGCTATCGCACCACCCTTAAATGGCAACGATAAGTATACCATCCGCTTCTCCTCGGAAACGGGTTTGGGCTTTTGTACTCGTGGTTCCATGTGCCTCTGGATGAATTTCGCAGGGTACCCATTGCGCTCAAGTACGTTTCGTATAAAACTCAGCTCATCTGAAAGCGTATCATCTGTACATATTCTCCTCGCTCTCTCCGTTAGGCAACGGACGAGGTTCTTTTTTGACTTATCGGAACAAAGCTGGCGAAGTGGATGTACTGCCCATTCCAGGTTGCTTTTCTGTGCACCCTCCTCCGCATTAACCCATCTGATGCCCTTTTGATTTGGACATCTAAAAATGCCAACGTGTCGTTACGTTCTAGCTCGATAATGAAAGTTATATTACTATGTGCAGTGTTAAACTGGGTCAATAGGTCATCGACGCACATTTCATTATTCGCGATACAGAATATGTCGTCTACGTATCGACCGTAATAAAACAAGCTATTGATGGATTCGTTCAGCTGGTTGCACTCCAATTTGCTCATGAAGACGTCCGCGAGCAACGGTCCTAATGGTGAACCCATTGCCACCCCGTCTATTTGTCGATATAACGTTCCATTACACTGAAACTGAATGTTTCGTGTGCACATGAGTAGCAGTTGTCTCAGTCGGTCTAGTGGGATACCAACTCAGATATTTTTGAATACACCAGACCGAGTGGGACAGTGATTCCAAGATTGTATGGCCTGCCCAAAGTACACAAGGAAGGGCTAACACTAAGGCCGATACTGGATATGTGTAACTCACCGTATCATTCAACTGCCAAGTGGCTCGTCAAACTGTTGGAACCAGTCAGGAAAGCCATAGCTAGATACAGTCTCAAAGACACCTTCGATTTTCTTGACTCAGCGGGACAAATTGAGCTAGCTGGGTACAGATGTTCTCCTTAGATGTGGTGTCCCTTTTTACCAATGTTCCATTGGAGGAGACCGTAGATTATCTGTGCGAGTTCATCCAGCTGCGCAACATCAATGTTGGCATCCCACTAGACCGACTGAGACAACTGCTACTCATGTGCACACGAAACATTCAGTTTCAGTGTAATGGAACGTTATATCGACAAATAGACGGGGTGGCAATGGGTTCACCATTAGGACCGTTGCTCGCGGACGTCTTCATGAGCAAATTGGAGTGCAACCAGCTGAACGAATCCATCAATAGCTTGTTTTATTACGGTCGATACGTAGACGACATATTCTGTATCGCGAATAATGAAATGTGCGTCGATGACCTATTGACCCAGTTTAACACTGCACATAGTAATATAACTTTCATTATCGAGCTAGAACGTAACGACACGTTGGCATTTTCAGATGTCCAAATCAAAAGGGCATCAGATGGGTTAATGCGGAGGAGGGTGCACAGAAAAGCAACCTGGAATGGGCAGTACATCCACTTCGCCAGCTTTGTTCCGATAAGTCAAAAAAGAACCTCGTCCGTTGCGTAACGGAGAGAGCGAGGAGAATATGTACAGATGATACGCTTTCAGATGAGCTGAGTTTTATACGAAACGTACTTGAGCGCAATGGGTACCCTGCGAAATTCATCCAGAGGCACATGGAACCACGAGTACAAAAGCCCAAACCCGTTTCCGAGGAGAAGCGGATGGTATACTTATCGTTGCCATTTAAGGGTGGTGCGATAGCGGAACGGACCACCCGAAGACTTTCCTTAGCAACAGAAAGAACGTAGTTTGCCGCTAATCTCCGCGTAAGCTTCACCTCAACACCGCTTGTGTGCCAACAACTTAAAGACAGGATACCTCGGTCGCAGACCTCCTTCTGTGTGTACAATTTCTCTTGCTCGTGTCGAGCAAGGTATATTGGGAAAACGACCAGGCGACTGTCCGTTAGGGCTCGTGAGCATTGCCCAGCTTGGTTCTACAGCGGCGCGAAGAAGAATGTAACGAGTGCAGTATTGTCGCACCTAGTTGACTCCGATCAACAAATCGATTCGCGGGACGCATTCACACCGATCTACTGTGTCCCCGGACGTTACACACGGGCAGTCAGACGTCGCCTGCTGTCGACAGCGGAGGCGATCGCAATTCGGTTCTATGACCCGGACCTATGTACACAGAAATGCTCGTCCACACTTTAATCTTGCCTTGGCCTCAGATCAACGCGACTAACAATGGCAGTCACGCCACTTCACTTGACTAATCAGACCAAACACGTAGACTTATCGATTAGTTACTCTGCTTCAGTAACCCCATTTAAACCCATCGTGTATATTCCAACTTGCTTTATTGTGGTTGTATTAGCCTGATAATGAAGCCCTGAAAACAAGCTTGTTCGCTACGTTCTGTTTCTGATAGGAGAACAACTGAAGGTATGTCACGACGGTCCGCCAGATGATAACTGGCCTGGTGCGTCCTAGTTTAGGGAGCGCTGAAAACGCCCCTACACCATACTCGATCGGAAAGTAGCAAACATGCAATTGGACACTGGAGTAGTGAACTGTTGGGTGAATGCCACACTTCTACCACCATGGTAGAAGAGAGAAAAGTGACATCGAATAGGGGCAAGTGTAGGGAGGCAAAAGCCAAACGACAGCTAAAGAACTGGAAAGAGAGCAACTCGAGCTGGTAGGGAATTACTAACGGGCGCAATGGATGAGAGGAGGGAAGCAGTGCGAGTCTTGCGGATCGAGCCGAGAATGCATTAACAACGAGGTCTGGTAGCGTACTTGGATCCCGAACAGCGGAGGATTAATTTGTCGAGAACGCAGTGAAGCGGACCAATAAACCGCTGTCGAAGCTCACGGGACTGAACGCGAACCAAGTGGTGCAGCCACGGGAGAGCAAATGGCTAGCTTTCGAACGATTCCTGGCTAGCCAGCATCGGATACAGAGAATAGGACCTACGGAATGAAAACAAGGAGGGCTTGTTCCCAAGCTCAAACTCGTAGGCAATTGAAAGGACCCGTCTCCCAAATCCTTATCTGCATTGCGTCATGGTAAAGAAACACGGTCCATTGCTGTACGGGTGAGTTGTTATTTAAAAATTGTTGCGACGATACATATGCTACCCCATATCATCTCACGTCGTTCTCGCTACCATTTTGTCAGATATATAGACCGCGATATTACCACATGTCTCCTCTTTTTAGGTTAATTACGGGATGTGTTTTCTAGTTTTGTTGGCATGCTGAATTAAATTACCCGACAGCTGGTCTGCAAATTCTGTGACTAAATGACTGCTCGGGTGTGTTTGCCTAGGGGCACTCCTTTGAGATGGAGGTCACTGGGTAGAAGGCTGCAAACCGCCCACCAGGACTCCAGTGCCCTTGTTGATATTTGTCTGAATTTAAGCACAACTTGCACAATCCTCGTGGCATATCCTTCGTACATTAAGCTCTGCGCAACCTATAGATTGATTGCACCGTGCGATTTCAAGGGACAGGTTTGACTAATGTAGCTTCAGTGTTCCTGGTTGTGGGTGGTAGTTTCCGCTTACTTTGTCCTCCAGCCTCGGGAGCACCGTCTACTAGTATGGTCAGGGCTACAAATTCATTCCGGTATTCTTCATTTCAACGCCATGAAGTGTAAGACATTGAACATACGCTGTCAGTTTACTTGCGAGTACAGTTATGAGGATCAGGCATTGCTACTATTGAATGCGATCTAGGTGTGGTATCACAAGAATATCTTGGCTGTGCACATTATGTCGAGGAAGCATCCAACGAAGCCAACCGACAACTTGGCTTTCTGGAAAGAGTGCACGAGCACTTTGACCCTTCACAATTCTTTCAGATGCTCAATACCTACATTGGCCCCATTCAGCATACGCTATTCAGGCCTGTCAGCCCTGGCACATGCGTGACCTATCAACACTTGAACTGCAACAACGAAGTGCGATCAAAAACATAAAAGGTCTGTTTCATCTCCCTTACCAACTAGCTTGAATTCCCTTGCAGTCTACAGTGGACAATATCGACAGCTGCGTCTCGATCTGAGAATGATATATTTGATCCTAAAGAATCCGAGCCACACTTGTAGTCATGTTCTGAAGCTGAATCACAATACTAGTCTGAGAGGTCACCAGCTAAATCTGACCACACAATATAACCTTACTAATGGTGGCCGGAATTACTTTTCGCTTCGCGTGTGCCAACCATGGAACGCCTTCGCAACTTTCGTTGTTTCTGCCCCCACACTGACGGTATTCACCAAACGCTACTATTGTATCTATGTATTCCGTCGAACAAAGGAAAGTGCACACGAGTAAGCGTTGTCATCTCCCTTATGTGTTATTTTATCAAGTATTACGTGAGCAGGAACCATTCCCTAAATTGCTTTGTGCTCGCACATTCAACATGTGGTAGATTAAACCGACGATTACCTTATCCCTTGATCTATTTTTTCTCACTCTAACCACCCTACGGGACTAATCAAACACCTGCGTTTTTACTCGTGGCAAATCATTCTTCACTGTTCTACCAACTCATGCCTCACGTGGTTGCGTTTACTCTAAGAAACATCTGGGAGGATGCGGGTGTAGGATGACCAATTCAGAAGAAGCGCTGTCTGTAACAGAACAGCTACTGGTTTATCGGCGGAAGCTAACACAATTTGGAGAGTGGTGTACCTGTATACTCGGCAAATTTCCGATAAGTGCTCGCGGACTCAAAGAATGGGTTAATTTGGTTTAATTGTTGTAACTGAAATGGTAAATTTAGTAATCTACTTCTTTTTTCATCGAAGCTAGGTTCTGCACGACCTAAAACCGTAGCGACTAATAAATACCAATGCTCCGTACGCCTGTCAAAACGAGAAGCTCAAAAAGGATAAGGGAATCTGGTGAAGCGCTTGCAAAACTTCGTGCTTATAGCCCATGCATAAGCACGGTAGGAATGAAGTCTCCGCATCTAAGATCAAAATAAATAAATAAACAGTATATTTCTCGACATGCGAGACACAGCCAGAATACGAGCATGGTCAATTAGTACAACGAAGTCCGATAGTGGAGAGAGAGATTTTTCAAGATCAGTTGTGCTCGCAATGAAATGTTTGGGGGTGCTCAATCATTTAAAAGTAGTGAAATATTGAGACGTTGAGAGTAGGAATGAAAGTGGATGTAGCCGTCAGTTCAAGTAAAGCAATAGGAAGCTTCATCGAACCGTTTCCCGAAGACCTGGTTCCACACCTCACTTACCCATCTCATCTGGCCGTGTGCTGTGTTGGCTTAAAGCAAGTAGCCAATGAGTTATTGACTCGTTTCTTTAACTTCTTTTCGTTTGTTGTCATATGCAATTTTGTCATCATCATGGTAACACATTATACCCAAATATGTATCTATTTATGTGGGGGCCCGTGTTCTATGTTAAGCTCTCTTCATCATACAGCTAGCATTTAGCTGCTTCGAGTCGAGCACTTTTAATATTTGCCATTGAGTTCGTGACAACTCACATTGCATAAAGTGTAACACTTTTCTGGAAGCTGTTATCCATTACCTCGGGAGATCGGCTCAATCGTGGCCAACAGTGGTAGGAGAGAGATAAAGAAATAGAAAAGCGATGCAGAAACATTAATGAAAAGTGATGGGCTTTGTAAGACATTGTCCGACATTCAGATTGTACAAATTATCACTGGAAACATATACCCTCAGAAATGCACATGCTTTTTTATAGGAATTTAGGTAGAATTGTAAGACTCAAAGTAGTGGGCGATCGATGATGCGAAATCAATCCATATGGCCCTGAGTAATGTTGTAGGTATGTAAGATGTTGTCTCCAGGGGACAGAGAAGACTGTATGCGGTGTAAAGCAAGTTTAGTGTTGTTCAAACATTTTAACTGCGTTCGGTAAGAGGAAAAGTTTGTTTTGAAAAAGATAACCGTTCGAAGTGATTGCAAGCATGGTTGATCTTAGTAGGTTTTCAGATAGTTTCGTCAGATGTATCCAGTCAAAAGCGGAGACAATACCTATTTTATTTCACAGAGCACGGAGAACTGCAGCGCGTACCTAAGTAGTGGGACCCAGGAAAAAGCAAACGATGATTAGTATTGCAGAAGGAATATGAAGCAGTTTGCTCGACAGGAACTCTAGGATATATTTCCGCTTTGGTAAGCGAAAACATCATGGTACTCAGAACAGTCTTTACTTTAGAAAAGAGCTTTTATCTACTGATTGAATGAGGAGGGTAGCAAGATCAGATAGATGAGAGAGAAAAAGTGCCCAGGTACTGAGAATATATTCATCTTGCGCCATATTTTGTACAGGTACTCATTTCTTATGGCAGGTTGCAGTATACCAATCTCTGTTTCTACGCTTAGATATGAATGTATAGCATGTCGGAAGTTTATCCCAGACTGGATTTCATGTATCTCAGCTGCGAGTCTGTTCCATAGTATGGAGTACCGGTCGAAGGAAAAATTATCAGGCAGTTTTTTTGTGAGCTTTTCACGACTACTTTGTTGTTGTGGTTATTTCGAGTGCGATAATTGGACAATTCTATTCGTTGTACCGCTGGGTGTGAATGGTGTATGTTTTGGGTAATTTTATCAAAGAATACAAGGAGGTTAGTTTTCATTCTTCGCGTTCACAGTGGAACAAGTTTTCAGTCAATGCAACCATCCACATGAGAATGTGTGGTGCAGTAGCCTAGTAGACGCTTGATAAATGATCGCCGTACACGTTCCAATTCCATACGATCACTCACTCTAGAATTACAGTGGATGATGGAGCAATAGCCTAGTAATGGGTGTGTTTTTATTTTATACTTGGTGTTAATTGATTCTTTCAAGTTGAGTGTTTCGAACAGAAGCCTAATGCTCCGACAGTACGTCTGTCGTGTTCGGCAAAGTTACGGATGTTTGAGTAGTGGATACCTAGGTCACAGAGATTGCGGCAGTAAGACAATGGTTTACCATCAATAGTAAGCGAAGATGGTATGATGTTACATCTGAAGGATACTATGTAGCATCTATCAGCAGAGCATGTCATCAACCATTTGGAACTCCATGAGTCGAGCGCACTTAAGTCTCGCTGGATTTCCCTTAGCATCACACTGCCCTCAGTTGGATTAAAAGTGTAAACAACCTTTATGTCATCGGCAAATAGTAGAGGTTTCCTGTTGAATCTGAACAACCTGGGTTCTATTTGTGAGGTAAGAATCAAACAATGAAAGCAGAGGGTTTCCTATACCATGTGCAGTTAGTTTGGATGACAGGTAGTTATGCGAGACATGATCAGATGCCTTGTGCATATCGAGTTAGATGACTATTGCTGATAAACCGCCATTCAGCGCACTAGTCAGGAGTTTGAGGAAGTCCATCTAACATGTGATGCAAGAATGCACACTAACTAAAACGTGTTTTGGGGAGTTGATAAGATTTTGCATCATCATGGAGTCAACTGTCTTGGTGTTTATGTGAAGCTCCATCATTTTAGAGAGTATAGAAGTATGGCTTATTGGGCGGTAATTTCCAATTTCATGCACAGCGCCTTACTTGTTGCGAGGAATGACTACAACCTTCTTCCACTGTGATGGTACAGCACGGGCTTTCATAAATAAAGAAAAGAGACTGAGACTGAGGGATTCCGAAGTAATACAGGGCTGTCGGACGCACCGTCTTTTATCAGTCTTGGTGGTGAATTGTCAAGTCCAGCGAAGCATTATAATTTATCAGAGGAAATAAGTCGATGAATATCACGGAGTTCAAAGGCAACTGTGCAGAGCTTGTCGTCAGTACGAAACGGGGGCATTTGCGAGGGAACCTCATCAGCGGCGTTCAGTGTAGAACAAAATTAATTGTTAAAACCGCTGCTTATTATAGTTGGATTGCTTGTTATTTGGTTGTCAGGAATCAAGATGTTTAGGGTTCCCATACTCTTGTTTTACTCTTTCGCAGCTTAGTAAGTTAAAATATTTTATTAGGGCTATTAAGCGCGTGTCTTTCAACTTTCGTACGCGTAATAAGTCTGAGACTTTCAAGCTTGGCGATGACTGTTTCCTGTATCAATACCAGGGAGAGGTCATTCTTCTACAGATAGCCATTTCGTATCAGTGTGCGCTTTCGTGCAAGATTTTCGGAGGTGGAGACTTATGTTATTTTATTGAGAAGTCGCAGATACTTTGCTAGAATTAGAGCGTCTAGACAAATCTGGTCTGGGCGCTGCATTAGCATGTCGTGAAGTTGTTCGCAAGGATACACGACACTCTTTTCTTCAGAACTGCATTTCACCACAAGTATTGCTTTCAGTGTTTAACCGCTAAACTGCGTTGTCCAGAATCTACTTCGATTCAGTTTGGAAAAAGGTATAGTGCTGCGTCTGAGGCACAAGTTGGTTCATTCTTGTTGTATCACATGCTTACCACAATTCTCACAAAATCGGCAACCAAAGCTGCAAACGTCTTCTGGGAAGAAGGATGTGGGAGTTTTATCCAGGTTGACCTTGGATGTTCGAATCAGACTGAGGCGTCCAACACGTGGGCCTCCTGAACCATGCACTCGGACGAATCGACCCTTCGATTTTTCCACAATTTCTCGGCTCCTACATACCCCCACCTGTGGAATACGTAGTACAGTTTCGGCAGCCATGGATGAGGAGAGATATCACCGTGGTGGAGATATCTCAACGCCATGCAACCAGAGACGTCAAGGGTCTGTATAATTTGCCGTATGCACGAAGGATTCGAGTGCTTGGGATCTTCAGCGGACAATATCGGCGATTGTGCGGAAATCTCATTTTGGCTTACCATATTTTGATAGCTCCCAATCACAGGTGCCGCCATTTGCTAGAGCTCATTCACTAAGCGCAATTTGAGAGGCCCCTATATCAAGCTGGCACAGTAGCAAACTCGTTTAGAATACCGTCCGAATTGCTTTTCCGTACGAGTTTGCAGAACGTGGAATGCCCTACTGGAATCTGTCATATGTACTCCCACGCTGGCAGAGTTCAAATCTAGGGTTGATCTTGCAGTCATTTTGCTGCACCATCTTACATGACCCATTACCCATGGATAAACACAAGTGTCTGTAACAGTTTTCACTGGCGTTCAAAGCCTACATTTCGTTTCAAGTTTTTCAACTCCTGCATGTGTACACCAGAAGGAGACACGATGTTTACCAATATCATCTTGGCCGTCGTTCCGCATGGATTTACCTTGGATTTACAGTATTTACTAGGTATACTTCAGTGAGTTCACTGCGTAAACCCTCTTTTGCTAACCATCTTTTATGTTTCGAATTTTCACTATTACCTTCGTACGGGACCTGTTAGGCATTAGTTTTTTATCCGTATAGAAACATTGTTCCATTAGCCACACAGGGATAATTTGTGAGATGATTCATTCAGTAAGTGCATTAGTCCCAGGGAGGCGGAAAACCAATTAGATACTTTTCGTACTTCTTCCTATGGGACCGAGTTGGTCTGGAAATGGGGAAAAAATACTTCTACATACAGCACATCAACCTATGTTTGTTTACAGTTCTAATCGAAACTGTTGTCCGCCGATGCAAACCTACACATGTTTTCATCAACCAGCTAGTTGTCTTTGATTTCTGGGGCTGGGTGTGTAAATCCAAAAAGACTGACGCTTGCTTCAACTTTCTCCCAGTACGGTGGTTGGTTCAATGTCATATAATTAAAGCCATTCCGTTATTCAAATCGGTTCATTCTTTCCTATAGGTAATCGACGCAATTGTCGTCGAAACTGGTGATACTATTCCTCAAACTGTTTGATGACAAGACCCGCTTGTTCGAGTTGGCCAATTCGAATATTTACCTCGTTTGGAACAACCCTGTTTCTGCTATTGTCCCTGCAATTCTGCAGAAGTTAGGGCATTGCAGACGACACTCCCAGTGCTGAAATATTTTGTTCCTCAAAAGTACAGTAGCGTGGAGAATGACAGACGTTGTGTAGAAAGAAGGGGCACAGCTCAGGGTAGAGATTTTCGAAGACATATTGTTGTTGGTCCGGGATGTTACAATAACGGACGTCACTCATGCCCCTTCTCCTCTCGTTCCGTTAAGCCAATGTTGCTCAGCCTGCTCTCCCTGATTGTGCCAGTTCCCGTTTTTGTCCGCCCCCTTTTTACTGGTCTTTTGGTCTTCCGGGCAATCACTGCTCTCTGCTTCCCTACCTTATGGTGTGCCTGCACCGTCACTGTTTGGTTCTGGCAATTCCATCTACATTATACATGCTCAAAGCGGGATACTCTGAGGTTTACGTCCTCAAATCGGTACATTAGTACATCCCACCCAGCATTTTTAAGAAAGCGGGACAGCAACTTTAAATGCGGGCCAAAATCTACATCTCCTCAGTGCGATGACTGCAGCCCGACTTCTGGGGTACTCTGTACTAAGAGGCAGTTACAACAAAGAGAGATGCAGTCGGTGGTTGCGTCAAATGCTTGATGCCAACGGCGCAGCTGTTACTAACAAGTGCCTGCTTATATGTGACAACGCACCGTGCCACACTGATCTGGAACGCGTTTTCCAGGAAGCGCCTTACTCATCCGGAAAACTCCTTCGACTTGCACCGTATTCGCCTGCACTGAACCCAATTGAAGGTATATGGAGTGTCATCAAGTCCCATGTGAAGAAAGCCATGAAGCAGCGATACTCCGAAATGCTTCGAAGGGATCCATCTGGCGTGCTGAGCAAAACCGAATGGAGGATCCAGTTCCTGGAACATATTGTATCAGAAGCACGAGCCTGCGTGTCCAAAACAGAGGGTGTGTCACCCGTTCGGAATCGCGTGGGAGAGGTGAGATGGTTGTACAGCGGTACATCGGCGATCACCATTTTCAAATCAGAATTGAATTGTTCGCTGTGTGATGCTGGAACTTCGATTACGCGTTGGGTGTAGTCCCCACCTGGAGAACCTGACTGCATGGTCGTGCCAGGACTCGTTGCATCGCAGAAGCAAGGCATTGATCCATTTGCAAGGTGGATATTGGATGGCACTAATCTATTGCTAGTAAACACACATCACCACGTCTTAGCTGCATCCGACACCGAAGAGAATCTACGACTTTCGTTTCTGGGTCCGCAGTGATATCAAGCTGCCGGTCGGATCGATAATACAGGAATATTTCCCCTCCTCCTTCAGGTTGATCTTTTCGTATGGATGTCATGCTGGGCAGTGCAATTTCAGCATCCGTGCTCTCCGTGTTTAGCCATGTTTCGGTGACCATAACTGGGTCCCAAGTGGTGGAGACCTGACGGATAAAATGTTCGGTTAGCTTGCTGAGATCCTGTGTATTGGTGTATAAGCAGGTGAGGTCATCGGTGATCAGAAGCGTGTTTATGAATGCCGGTTTCCGGTGAGGGTCTATACCGACCCTTGCGGTGCCGGCTCCTGGTCGTCTTTTGTAGGACCAATGCCGTAGCCCCTAGGTCCAGTTCAGGTTGTTGTATAGAGCTCTCAGCGCCAACATTGGGTGACCATCATGTCCTCTTTCAGCTGCCGGTGCGTTTTGGCATTTTCTCCATTCTGAGCTACACTGCGACAGAATTGTATTGGTAAGTTACTTGCTCAGTGTTACACTGTCTATCTGCGGCCCGGTGCCTATCACCTTTATGCGTATTTCGGATTGCAGCATTTTACGCTTTTTTGTGCCGCAGTTTGATCACATGTTCTGCCATCAGTTCGGGGTGCAATGATACTTTCATCACTCAGGGACCCCACCCTTTGTAGTTAGATGATGGTGAGAACCTTTTGGTTGAATTAGAGATAACAGTTTTGAGTGAGAGCACTTCACGAATAAAACGCCATTCATCCCAGTCATGCGCTTTGGCCTCTAGCTCGCTTACGTCTGGAGGTTAAAGGCTTCGTGAACAAGGATATATTTTTCGTCTTGTTGTTTACGGAAATCATCCGGATTTGGTTTGGGTTTCTGGCGTTCGCTCCAAGAAACAGTGGGAGTACGGAGGCGAGTGGCTTACAACCGAACTGCCTCTGCATTATTACCTGACTGAAGTGTTACCTGGAGTAACCGCGGTTCATCGTTGTGTAGGGAGTTGGGTGACCGACAAGGCGCATCATACTGCTTGGTTTAGCTTGAACCCTATTAGTTGACATAGGGCGTCCAACTCTTGTTGTCGTCAAATATCTAATATTTTATGGAGTTCGCCCCTTAAGCAGTTACATTAAAGTATAAAACAGTCAGAGGATTATGATACTATTTCATATTCTTCTTTTTTCAAGGGAGAAATGGCTGTTGTTTTCGGTTAGACAAATGATGGTATCTTGAGTCCCTTGATGGTATTGGTAGTAGTAACTCTTTTGGCAGTAAGCTTGTTTGCGATGGGATGGGTCTCTGTCATATGGGTAGCAACGACTGACGCGTAGGTTGTCGGCTCTTTAACAGTGTTCAGTGTGGCGGGTGATTCCGGCTAGAGACCACACAATATTAGTCTCTTGGAACTTCAGGTTTGGGGTTCGAGCGAGGGTAGCTAGTTTACACCATAAATCGGGCTCTCTGTAGTCCAGTGTCAAAACCACGCTGCCTTGCGATAAGGTTTTTGAACCAAAGGATTTGGTTTGGGACCCTAATCGTCCTTCTGTCTATGCCTTTGCAACCTGACAGTATCGTGCCCACACAATACACCACGAATATTCCTTCTAACAAACTCTTGACGCTCTGACCATCACAGAGGTTAATATAATCTCGTTATAATCTCGTGATCTTTCATGCACCGGAGTCCAGTGATCCATCACCTCAAGTGCGTTACGATCACGATGTCGAGTTTCTACAGGGTTTAATTGATAGGCTTCTCGACGCTGGTGAGGACTCGGTAAAAGTGAGACAGATTACCCGTCTTGGAAAGCAAGGTGATCAACACAATCGGCCTATGAGGATCACTTTTGTGGACGAAGCCAGTCCAAGACTTATCATGTCTCGTCTAAGTAGGCTGAAAGGTTTGAAGATCCATGTTCGTCCCGACCTGGACCCAGTAGACAGGGAGCGGCTCAAGTCCGCCATCATTGAGTTGAAAAGACGCACTGGTGAGGGAGAAACAAATCTTCGGATCGTAAATTTTCTGGTGGTTTCCAACAATCCGCGAATCAGGATAAACAGGCTGCTCACATTTCAAGCACCCCCGGCGGCTCCTGCTGCGGCCTGCGAGTAGCCTTCACAAACGTTTGCAGTACTATGAATAAGCGCGATGAGCTTTGTTATTTCGTTGCGTCTGAGCGGCCAGACGTAGTGGGACTCGCAGAGACATGGCTGCATGCAGAGTTATACACCCAAGAACTTGAACTCAGCGGTTACTCGTGTTTCCGATGCGATAGACTAAAGAATGCCCACGGTGGTGTCTTACTTTACATCCGGTCCTCCCTGCGTGGGAGACTTGTGAGCACCTACCGAAGTGACGATGGCCTGTGTGAGCTACTGTGGTGCTCCATCCGTCTCAGGCGCGGAGAACTGCTTGTAGGCGCAGTTTATCGCAGTCCCCAGAGTCGTTGTTTGGATTGGCTGCCCCATCTTCAAGACCACATGAGTCGTCCACACTTTCTGCTTATGGGCGATTTTAACTGTCCTCGAATACGATGGCCTGATGTGCATTTGATGCCTGGACATAGTGAGGTTGAAGCAACGTTCGTAGATTTGGTACTTGAAACTGGTGCATCGCAACACATATGCCAGCCAACACGCATATCCACACGTTCAAACTCGTCCTGTCTCGACCTGATGTTAACGAGCTACGAACAACGAGTGCGTGACGTTAGGATCCTGGAGCCCCTGGCTACGAGCGACCACTCAGTACTGATAGCTGATATGGAATTATCTTTGCCGTATTCACATCCGCTGCAACCAGCTCCCAACTACTGGAAAACGGACTTCGATGGTTTAGCACGAGCCGCGAGCCAACTGGATTGGTCTCTGTCACAAGCTGCATCTGTGGAAGATTGTTGGATATTTATAAAAGTGAGATTGATATCATTGTGTTCCCAAATTTGTGCCATTGAAATGTCGAAAGGTTGGACCCATTAAGCCTCATTGGTTTGATAAGGAGTATGGAAACCTGGCTCGGAGGCGGCGCAGACTGTGGGACAAATTCCTTCTCTCTGGCTCTGCCAATGATTACGAAGGGTATAAATGTCAGCGGAACCTCTGCAACAGTGCGAAAAAGAACAAACGCCGACACTTTGAAGTGCAGCTCGCATTAGCCGCGAAGACCGCCCTAAAGAGAATCTTTGCATACGTGAAGCGACGCCTGAAGCCGGCAGGTGATGTGCCAGTGCTGGATGGCACGGATGGACAGCCCCTAACCTCCAGCACTGAGCGTGCGTCCGCGTTGGCGGCGCACTTCGCTTCTGTATTTGCGAATAACCAGGTGTCTGTTCTGAGTTCGACGTGTACCGCTTTTACCGAACGCGATAGTCTGCAATGCGGCGTTGAAGAGGTAGCTCAACTACTCGCCAACCTTGACGGCACCAAACCTGCCGGACCTGATGGGCTTCACCCACTGGTTCTCAAGTCACTTTCAACCATCCTCTCTCCTGTCGTGACTGACCTTTTCAACAGGTCGCTGTCCGAAGGTTCGTTGCCGGTTGACTGGAAATGTGCGGTGGTGAAGCCTATTCCGAAAGGCGGCGACCTTAGCAAAGTAGACAATTACAGGCCAATTTGTCTGACACCTATTTTGGCAAAGGTTGCTGAGAAAATCGTGAAGAAGAGATTGCTGCAGTTGCTACAGTCAAAAGAGGTCCTGACGCCCGCACAGCACGGTTTTATGCAAGGTCGCTCATGCATTACGAACCTGCTTGTGACGAGGCACGAGTGGTTGAAGGCAGTAAACAAGGGGAAGTCCGTCGACGTGATATTCATCGATTTCAGTAAAGCGTTCGACAAGGTCAGCCATGAGGTTCTCCTTCACAAACTCAGCATGTGTGGCGTCGGTGGCTCTCTGTACCGGTGGATCAACGACTTTCTTGTTGGACGAAAGTGGAGGGTACAGGTCGACGACCATCTAACTGACTGGTACCCCTCTACAAGTGGCGTGCCCCAAGGCACTGTGCTGGGGCCCACTCTGTTCCTGATCCACATCAATGATCCACCGCAGCTTCTCCGGTCTCCGTGTGCCTTGTTTGCGGACGACATGAAGATTTCGAGAGAAATCGACGCTCCCGATGACTGTGGCCTACTTCAGCAAGATCTCAACCGCTTATCCACATGGTCTGCAGAAGTTCTTCTCCCGGTCAACCTAGCCAAGTCCGTATTTATGAGCCTGGGGAAGGGTGAAAACGGCCGAACCTACACTCTTGACGGTCAAACGCTATATCACACACCCTCCGTGAAGGACATAGGTGTACTCTCACGCTACGATTTGAAGTCCGTGGACAACACGAACAGGTTATATCGGAACGGACTGCGCATGCTTTGGGCGCTCAAACGTAGCTTCGGAACATGGTCTGAAGAGGTTGCCACTCGCCTGTTCTCTTCTATCATTAGACCAATGCTAGAGTACGGTTCGCCTGCCTACTTTCCGATTACCCGAGGCGAGGCACAAAAGATCGAACGGGTCCAATACGTTGCTACCAGGCTCATCCCGAGTTTACGTGGCTTTGGGTATGAAGACCGGTGCGAGAAACTAGGGCTCTACACTTTATCCTACCGTCGGGTGCGAGTCGACCTCATTATGACCTACCGAATTCTACATCTTGGTGAGTTCCCCATGCTAAGGCCAATACTGCACTTACGAGGACCATGCAGCACACGCGGACACAGATACAAACTTGTCGTGCCGGATATGAAGCGAGTTCCCCACCCACTGTGCTTCGAAAGGAGAGTGGTAAACATTTGGAACAGTTTGCCCGAACATGTGATTGAGGTAACATCTGTGCAGCAGTTGAAAACGTTGTTAGATTTGTATTTTGCCTCTGTTCGCTTCAGAGAACGACTGCACACTTAGGATGACATATCGCATTTGTGAATCCTGAAATATCGTAAGTCGAGTATTTTAAATATTACATGAGAACCATAATGATATTCACGGTTGACAATTTTATAACGTTTTTCGCCATATTTCGAAAGAGTTGTACAGAATCCATTTCTACTTGCTCTATAATACAGTATTCAGTATTCAGTATTCAGTAAATACGGCGCCAGATCTGCCGCTTTGAGCACGGTGGATGGGGTTGGTATGCTAGTGCTCAAGCCAACTCGTCTTATTTTTCCTTCTCTTGCGCACTTTCATCCTCAGCGTTCCGCTCCAATTGCACTTGTTTCCCCCCATCTTTTAATCACCCAAGTAAGACCCTTCCCCACCTTGTTTCAGTAGTCGCTTGTCGTCTAGTTTTAACTCACACACAATCGCAAGACGTCGCTCCAGTCCAGTAGAGAAGTCCATGTTCAAGCAAGCGAACAACTACAGTTCATCCGTTCCTTTTGGAGAATGGCATGCCTCAACGAATACTCGAGACCCTATCGATGGATATTTGATGTTTATGGGAAAAGCGCCAGCAACATTCGAGCGCCGCGCTTACCATGTGATCGTCCACACGCAACACTGGAAGCACCTTCTCACTGTGCCTTTCTGGCGATGACGCAGCTTCAAATGTAAGCCAAACTGGCGTCGACATTATTTCGAGTCTCCACGCTGAAGCTGCCCTGATCGAGGTTTGTCTGTCATTGCGGCTAGCGCCCACAAAAACTGTAGCGCTGACTCGGTGAAAGATGATTTCTATCGCCAACTTTACGCTCTCCATGGTTAAAGAAGAAGCACGGATACTGTGGTGTTTGCTCGTGTTCTAATGGCCCAAATCGGAACATTGCTATCTGATGAGCTTCATCTGGGTGGCCAACATCGGGAGGCTCCCGTAATGATAACGATGAGCGATTGCTACACCAGTGTGAAGATGCTCGTCTCTTTCTCTCGAGCACTAACTTTCGATATAGCACTTGCAGAAGAGTGACTTGGCACCCACTCGCCTCGGTCGAGCCATGGACGCAAATCGATCACATCGCGATTAGTTACCGCTAGAGAGGCTGTGTGCGAAACCGTCGCTCGATTTGGAGCACGAGCGTGGACCCACAACATGCACTGGCTTATGCCGACCTTCGGGTGCGTTTCGCCGAAAGCCTACATCGTCTCTCTGAGGACATTGACATTAGAAGTAAAAGATCCAATTAATAGATGGAAACTGATTGATATCAAGTGAACATAGGTTTTCAATACTTCTTCTTCAGGCTGGTACAATTAAATGCAAAAACGCCAAGAAATATAGACACAGCACAATGGCAGATAAAGTACTTAGTTTACAGTCCCCGGTCACTGTCAATCATTGCCACCTAGGACATTGTTGTAACACGTTCCTGGGTTCAGCTGTTCGTCTAGCCTTATTGTTGGTATGTAAAAGCTTCATCACCACACCAGGTGACTTCCTCAGTGCGCTGCTGGGTCAAACGAAATCAGTTGCTGTTGTGTGGCGACATGTCTGCAAGCAAAATCCTACCAGCGGCGACCAGTCCGGAGCGTTTCGCGCTCATAATTCTTTAGAATGACTTGATGTACTGGTAGCCCGGGTGGATCGTTCCTGGGTTCAACTGTTCGCCGAGCTCGGAGCAGTTCGTTTGGGCCAAATCAAACACATCGTGTGAGTTAATCATTTCTGGATGCACAATTCTCGCTCGTATATTTTGATCGTTGAATTCTCAGCCGATTCAAGGAAGTGATTTTGAACGCATTTTGATCGATTTTCAGGTGGTCGATAGATGACTTCGAATGCCTCGGCTAGGTTGGGGGAATGGCCCGTGTCAAAAAGATGCGTGGCGATGGATGGGTTGGTTAGCTTTCGGCACCCAGTTGCAAGCAAGGCCGGATGGTGTTCTCATATTCTGTCAGACAGCCGCATCGTCCTACGGCCAATGTAAACTAAACCACAGTAACAGTTGCATGAATTAACCCACATGAAATTCGGGTGGGCAGGCTGTCTTTCGGGTTACTTTGCACCATCAAGCCACTGGTGAAGTGCATCCGCATTTTGGCTTCTGGGAAGGTGGGCCTGAGAGCACGAGAAGTATGACGCTTTAGAAATTCAATAACGCCTTCACCTTTGTACGCGATTGCAGTAAGATGGTTTTCTTTCCGGCTGTCAGGGTGACAGGAGGTTTCTTCCTTTGCTCCATCTTGGCCTTAATGAAGACATCCGGATGGCCATTTTACTTCAGGGTTATGCGTATACGCTGCAGTTCCACAGAGAATGTGTCATTCGCGCAAACATTTACGCCCGACTCGTTAAAGTGAAAAGCAGGTTGCGTTTGGATGTAAGTGGAGTGCAACTGTAGAAATTCGTATATTGTCCGTCCCAAATACGTTTGCTACACACGCACAAGGCCGTAGCGCACCAT
>CALYDF020000935.1:0-19078 GCA_944474145.2 Dicrocoelium dendriticum | reverse complement strand
ACTTGTATTCGATTCCGATTAGTTAATGGCACTTCATACTTGATTCCACTTCTTTATATTCGTTTTACAGGTAGCCTCATCTTCTAGCATTTATTCATTAGTCCGGGAACATGAGTTGTGACAACGGGATCCATCTCACTTCAGTGGCCGGATCAGGATTGTTCACCAGTATCGAACTGAATGCGGTTGAGTGTGCATGTTTTAACATCTTGAATTCATTGCACAGTAAGTCCCACAGCTGCAGATATGAAGCCAGCTACATCGATCAATCGAATGCTTGCGCATTACAGCATTGCTATCTGAATTTTCTTGACGATATGGTATCCGACTGGCACTTTTACCAAATTCTGCTAGCCTGTCTACTCCCTAGTGTTTGAAAGCACCACAGGAATTTCACAATTCTTGCACGAATAGAACAAACGCTTGTAGCTTGATGTACCTCCACTTATCAGTAAAAGGTGGGAATACAGTTGCTGAAACATTGGTTGAAGCCGATTTTCTAGTGTGTCCGTAATTTATAGACGAATCTTCGTGGTCCTCTCTGTGTCAGCTAACTGCGGTGTATCGCATTTATCGAGCAGTCCCCACCAGATTAATCCATGGCGTAGTGGCATAACCGCTGCTATAGGTAGGTAATGTGTTCCGTTTCTGATGGAGCAGGAGGATACGCATCACTGACGAGCCCCAGTATGACGGAACGTGCTACCGGTGCTTTTCGGGAGACATGGAGAATGTCTAGTCGGGGAATGGCTAGGATGACGCATCTTTGGCTGACACTAACAACCCCAACTCATATGTATTTGGATTCGTTACATTCTCCCTAGATGAATGTGTTGAACTCTTCACAGGCATCTTCTAAGCAATTTTATATTTACCTGGCTCTGTATATGCATAATGTGCTGTAGATAACGATTTGTGGCACGCCGTGATCTATGGGATAACTTCTTCCTTTTCGACAAAAAATATTAAAAGCAGTATTCGTATCCTGATCGGAGCATTCCACTGACGCACGTGCAGTCCACCGGATTTACACCGTCATTGAGTGTATTCTGGTTACTTTAGCCTTGTACGTATTATCACCAACCGCGTCATTGTATCGCATGAACACTGCGCGCGGGCGTTAACCGCGAGTGTCGTCTCGCACGACACTGGAATCAATATCGGCTCTAACACCTCACACTACACACGCAATCAGTGTGGCGCGTTTGTGGTAATCACTCTGAGGGGGTGAATGCATGGGCCAAGTTTCTGGTTAGTACTGTGTTCAAGGCCGTTTGGTAGGCATTCCGTGTGCCGAGAAGAAGAATATTTAAATAATTTAAAACCAATGAATTCAGGTTTTCCTCTTATCTTTTAGTGGACCACCGCGGATTGCTTGTTAATGAGCAACGCGGCATATCTGCGCACAGTCTATCAAATAGAGACATTAAGTGGTTCATTTAAGGATACCTCTTGGACTTTCTTAACCGAATGCCCCCCAGATTTTGCCTGGGAAACATTTACAAGGACGTTTAGTACACTGGTAGTGCACGCATCAGAGCAGAAGTCCTTCCAAGCTAAAAACAAGCGTAATTCATTTCGGAGGAGCAGGACACGTAAATGTATGTTCCGGAGGGATTTGGCATGGCGAGATCACCAGGACTGCCCGAATGCCGAAACCTGGACTGCATACGTGACCCATCGTAACTTCTGTGTGAAACTGATCCGCGAAGACAAGGTCACTCATCAGCAGGAGTTAATGAATCGACTCTGCACGAATCGCAAACTCCTGTACAGGCACGTTAACGGCCTTCGAAAGGTAAAGCGAGGGGTTCCAGCACTAGTCACGGCTGATGGGTGCACGCGATCAGCAGCGGAAGCAGCTGATCTCCTACGGCTTCATAACTCGCGAACTGTCCAGGAGGTAACAAACACAAACATTCCCCTCATTTCTACTACTCCATCATCTGGTTTAGAAAACATCACCTTCACAGCGGAAGCTGTGTTGAATAAGTTGTTATGCTTGCGTATCCACAGTTCTCCCGGAGCTGACAACATCCGACCAAAGGCTATACAGGCAGTCGCTAGTGATCTAGCAGCACCATTAGCTATTTTCTATCAGCGATGTCTAGAGGAGAACCGTATTCCACCAGTATGGAAGAGAGGGGTCATCACTCCTATTCATAAAGGAGGTAGCCGCAATGATCCTGCCAACTACCGTCCAATAACACTACTTCCAGTACTATCCAAAGTGACGGAATCAATCATCGCAGATGCGCTGATGGA
Source organism: Dicrocoelium dendriticum (assembly GCA_944474145.2). Lineage (NCBI taxonomy): Eukaryota > Metazoa > Platyhelminthes > Trematoda > Plagiorchiida > Dicrocoeliidae > Dicrocoelium > Dicrocoelium dendriticum. The sequence continues at coordinate 16,813 of CALYDF020000935.1, read as the reverse complement.
ATACCTGGAAAGCCACAATTTAATAGTCCCAGAGCAACATGGCTTTCGTCAAAAGCATTCGTGTAATACTAACCTATTAACTGCACGTAATAGCTGGACTGAAGCTGTAGATGATGGAGTAGGGGTCGATGTCATCTACTTGAACTTTTCAAAAGTATTTGATCGCTTAAACCATCGCATTCTCCTTCAGAAGCTTCGAAATTACGGCATTGGCAATCCAATCCTGAGTTGGATTGACAATTTTCTACAGGAACGACGGCTAGTGGTGAGAGTCCGAGAATCATTGTCCGATGCAATCGATGTGGCGTGCGGAGTACCACAAGGCTCGGTCCTTGGACCTCGTCTATTCTTGGTGTTCATTAACAATTTGGCGAGGTCAATTACTTCCGATTTCCTATTTTTCGCTGATGATATCAAGATATGACGAAGAATCAGAGGACCGGACAATCACGGACGGCTCCAGTGCGATCTTAACACAGTGTCGAATTGGTCAGTTCAAAACGCCCTACCGTTCAATGTAGACAAATGTCGCGTCGTACAATTACGCCATAGTCATAACTACACCTATTCACTTGGGACCAACGGACTGCAGAATAGCTCCCAGGAACGTGACCTGGGTGTGATCGTACAGAGCGATCTCAACTGTTCAAAACAGGCTGAGGTAGCTGCGAAAAGAGGCAACCAGCATGTCGGCATGCTGCGAAGGGCATTCGGGAGATTTGACCCATCAATCTTCCCAATGATGCACAATTCCTACGTGCGCGCGCATGTTGAATACGCTATCCAAGCTTCGCAAACTTGGTTGAAGCGTGACCTAGAAGCGATAGAGGCACCACAACGGAGAGCAACAAAGAATGTGCAGGGTCTGCGCTATCACTCTTACCACCGAAGGCTGAAGTTGCTGGGAATTTTCAGCGGGCGCTATCGAAGACTGCCAGGTGATCTCATATTAGTGTATTAAATATTGAGTAACCCCAACCACGTATGCCGACATTTGCTGAAACTTAGCCACAACACGCAGCTCAGGGGTAACTGCTTAAAGTTGAAGAACAATACAGCCGTCTAGAGGGTCGACGGCATTACTTTTCCCTTCGGGTTTGCAAACCTTGGAACGCACTCCCAGACTCAGTTGTATCCTCTCCTACCTTGGATGTTTTCAAAAACGATTAGATGTTGCTCTTAGCTCCCAACATTTTGTTACCTAAACTCCCCTACTGTAGATTACGCCAAGGATGCATTTCAACTGGACTTATGTATCAAATGGACCTAAGTTAGCGACCATATTTTATTTTCTCACTCCTTACCTCAATGATCACTGCACCCCAGTGTCTTTCTGAACGTTTACGCTCAATAATTTATTTTAATTTTACACTGATGTCACTTATCAAACTATTCATCTCGGCAGACTTTCGATAGATGACCCAGACATATTTTGATTTCATCATAATCACCGCAACCATCCTACGGGACGTGTCAAGCACTTGCTTTTATCCTGTGATAAATCATTGTTCAATCATTGTTCATCATTTAGTATTCAATTCGGGTAGTGCGGCCAAAGACAACGATATGTAATCAGTTATCCAACAAGGGGAATTAGCAAAACAAATTACCTGCAAATCGGTCGTATGTTTTCCATCATGTAAACGATGGTTAGATAAGGAACCACCAAGAGACGACTGGTTAGCTTCATGCAAACAAAGAAAGAAATAAATGGATAATAAGGGGGTGAATTGAATAATGTCATCCAACGAACAATGTTTTGGCTGTATAATTACTAGTTTAACGTATGTGACGTAAGCTAGTAAAGGTTAGATACGATCAAATAGAGATTTCGGTTGTGAATTAAAACAACATGAGGCCGCCAGGTAGTGTGAATATTGTGCGGTAGCGCTTAACAATAAATACTCAGTTTCCCGATAGCGGATGCGAAAAGTCAGACAAGACAGCCTTCAGATGAAAGGAACATAATCTGTTTCAAGGCGCACGGTCTGCCCATGCAAATTTCACTCTGGCTACATTTAGTAAATCCTCATGCTGCATGTCGGCCATTGGCTGAATCGATTGCGCACTGTCGTCACTATCTGAATGTCATCGATTCCAATCGGTGTAGGTGAGGTCACGATGCGGCAAACTTAGCCCTAGCGCCTTTGGTTGGTCCTGTGGCGGTGCAGCGCGGTACAATACTGACGCGCGTCGTGCCGAATGGCACATCTGGACAACGCATTGTGCCCTACCCCAGGTAGATCCGTTGAACACCATATTTGATGAAGCGATGAGTCCCATAATCCATGGATATGTAACTACCTATAATCATGATGGTAGGGATAAACGCTGGCAGTGGCAATTGAGGTTTCCTAACTCTCTATCTCTGCATATTCCACATGCGTATCTTAGATATGGTACATAGGATACGCAGTAGGTTGCATTAAGTTAGCTACCTAATAAAAACTCAGCACTAGCAACGATGGTCTTTTGTCAGATAATAATGTTTCAAGGAGGGCAAACGTCGCGAAGGTTGAGGCTGCTAAAGCAAGAATGTGGGTTTGATGCATAGAGAATTGGCTTTAAAATAAAACAGGTTCGTCCGACCTTCGAAAGCACCGAAAATATATACGTGGACGCGCTTCCAGGATGTTTCTGACCACTTCCATGGCTGCATGGGTGAATAAATTTTGGTGCGGCTTTCCGGTTCCCTTGGCTATTCTGCAACTTCCAACCATCGATAAAATGACTCCATCCAATGCTGTCCACCAGATATTAAATCGAGCTGGCGACCTCATTATGGCGACCCTTCGGTGCGCGTCATGTGATTCATCTTAGGTACGTGACCGAACTCTCTTGGGGAACCTAACTACTGCGCCCCATAGTTAACACACATTATGGAAGCTGCGTTCAGACATCTTAATACGGAAAGGGGCGATTTCATTTAGAGCATTAGTTGTCCACCAAACTTAAAGGTAGCATTTCACTAGAGCTAAAATAAAATCTCAAACACTTTCTTGACTTACGTCCATTGGTGTGACAAGGAAAGCACTAACTCTGAAGCACCTTTACTTGTTATTGTGAAGTAAACTCCGCCGTACGCACATATGGTAAAGGTAGTAGACTATAGAGATTTGCCATGATATCCTACCTATCAGAAGCGTAATGGTTTTGTACGTATATACAGGTAGTAAGTAGTACCAACGGAACATTCCGGGCAGTACTATCTATTCGACTACCCTTAATGTGGATAAGGATGGAAACATTATATTAATGTACTGTAGGCCTCCCTAAAGTCCGACTAACTGAATATTGGTGAAATCAGGTAGTACCAAAATTAATGCGGCTGCCTCTCGATCTGGCTGACCATAATTCCGTGCTGTTATGATCAGAGTAGTTTAAGCATAAGCAACTGGGCGTTGGGAGACATCCGCCAATTCGTGTAGTAAACAGCTGTAAACGTGAACCAAATCCTTTCGCGTGTCGTAATGCACCAGAATGCCCGCGGATGCCATAAGCTTCTTGACCGCATTGAATGCATTTCCGTGAATCCCGCTCTAAATCCTAGTTCGGCTTTTGCTTAGGAGTTGCTGAAACAAATGCAGATGGGTTGCTGCAGTTAGTATAGATTTGGAAAACTGGGTGAAGCTTACAAGTATAGTGGCATTTCGTAAAAATTGTTGGGGGGCTGATGCTAAAACTAACAATCTGCGCTGTTGCCAGGTACATCCATTATCGTGATAATTGTTATCCAAGTTATTGTAGACTCAGTACAATGAATTCACACTTAGAAAACCCACCCGGTGTCCCATAATCTTTATAGGGTAACGTCTAAATTATGTAAGCTTTCGATGACAGTTCGTTCAATAGGCAAAATGTCATCCAAGGATGCACATGTGTTTGTTATATCTTCGCCCGTGAGTCATTAACATGTTGAAAGATAGCAAGGGCCGAGCTTATTCCAAATGGCTTGCGGAACAATGGATTGCGATTGCTGTTAATAATAAGAATGTGTATGTTTCTCTTTAACTGAGAAGCTGCATCCACATTTGGCGCAGATCATATACGCAAAGGAAGTGCCATGCTCTTGGGTGGGTAATATCAATTTGTGGTGAATAAAATAAAAAGGTATATCTATCGTCGGTGCCAGGTGCAGTCCAGCAAGATATTACAATTCTTCGTGTACGGCGAAATCACAACAGCAGATGTTCTAATTTGTTTGAATAAATCAAAGCAGTCCTCAAGATTTTTCGTGCATGGGGTTAATTGATCGGTTAAATCTTTTGGGAGGATTGTGAGGCTTTTAAATATATTAAGTGTGGATTAATAAAACTTTTAAGCGAACTAATACGGACATTACTGAGACGTCGGCTGGGGACCTGCTTCTATGCGCGTCATTCTCTCGATGGATTTCACCCGCAATTTCATGCCCCAGCTGGCAGTGAACCGATGTGGCATTTAAAGCAGGCGTGTCATCACTTCTGTAACTCATCTTTAGGGCTGTTTTTATGTGTATACTGTGTGAACAATGAAGCCACCTAGCCCTTACCATCAGATGGATTTTTTGAGTAAAGCACACCTTTTTGCCAGGGAACCAACGGCAATTCGCATTGCATGGGTATATTTATTAGCCTTGTAAGATTAAATCCGTCATCTCTTGAGATCTACCCAGTCGCGGTCAACAGTGAAGTGAAGAGGAATATAATATATGTGCGCAAAGAAGGCCTACCAACTTGTACAGGGGAAGTGTCACAAACAGGTGACTGCTCGAAGTGTCGATATGCTGGACAGTCCAGGAAATAATTTTCAGATTCAGCATCATTTGATTGTGTTCGAAAAGTACAGGAGTCGATAGCGCTGAGCAATGAAAGTTTTTCGCTGATACTAGACTGTCGGCTTCGCAACAGAAAAAATAATAATTAGCATTACAGTAGGAGTATTAAAAGCAGTATTTAGTAAAAGCAATTGTGAATATTTTGTGTCTAGATAATGTGGGACACGGGCCGTGGGGTTACTCCAATCACATTTGTAACTGAATCGCCAAGAAGGTTTTGCGTTCCTTTCGATCTTAATAAGTGTTTAAGAGTTGATGTTTCAGCGGTTCAACCATACGGGGCAGCCGATGTGTGTAGGGACTGATACCGACGGGTTTCGATAATCACTCCGGAATTTGTTAGTTGATTCCTCGGGACAGAAAAGGGAGTTAGGTAGAAGGGTGGTAGGAGGATGTTTAATAAATAAAAATGTGGTGGAGTTGGGTTGATTTCGAGTCAGAGAATTTTATCATTTACCGTATGGCGCTCGGCACTTCCTTATTCAACGTGCAAGTACTCACGTATAGGTTTAGCATATCCTTCACTTGATTCACTGAAATTGCAGATAACTAGAGCACGAAGAACACACATTGAGTCACAAGTCTTCCGATAGCGTGGTAGTTTAATCCACATCCCTGCGTAACAGTTACGAAGGAAATTTGGTCTTAAGCTAGTTCATGCCTTTTCGTTTTGTAAGGCGCTATATCTATTACTTATATTGTATTGAACAAAGGTTTAAGTACAATCACAGTATCTTCAGAAAAACCATTCCGTCAAGCAAGTTCTCGCAGAAGAGCATCACAGCAATTGTCAAAGCTAATAAGCAATATATCCTTTCATCTGGATATGGGTCTTAAGGAGAATGATTGGACTGCATAAATTCAGCAATTGAAAGCCAAACAATGCTGAACCCAATAAAGTCTCATGCTTTGATTTACACTCAGGCAGATAGCTGTAAAAATTTAGAAGAAATAAGCTGGGAACTAACATCTGGCAAAAAGACTCCATCAGTATCATCCTCTTGAAGTCGTCTGCTCAGTGACACAAATGGTTATATTACCATACAAAACAAATAAAATCGAATAAAATTGGCACAATCGTGCCGGTCTTCAGATGCATCATACTTTCAGTTTCGGGACAGTTAACTCATATATCGTGTTGTCCCTAAAGAAAGATTTGTGTACCAGTCAGATTTGCTTGCTTTGTGACAACTTTACACCCACTGTATTACTAAGTTTTATTTTCCTAAGAATTTCCGCACACCCTAAAATTATAAGGTCAGAGAAATTAAAACCAACCTGCTAGATGACATGTTGTACGGAAGTCTGTGTACACATTTGATCAACCTGATACCCCAGGGCACTAAATGTGTAGTGCAGATGGAGGCTTCTGAATCATGTGCAATCTCAATAGGTTAACCGAAGCCGGTTAAGTAGCTGTGTTGAATGCATGTCGTAGTCCACAAAGATTCGGTTCACAAGACAGATGATATGCAGCAATTGTTTGCAAATACATTGTGACACCAAACACTCATAGAATACCTGTTATCATCGCATATTTCATTTTCATGTAACACAATCTACTTGCATTATTTAGCGAAACCAAGCTAACTGTGACTTCTCCATCCCAACAGCAACCGAAAATTCCACCATGAATATACGAAATACACCAAGAATTATTCATAATCCTCAACTTGGAAGCAAAGTTAGTAGTGTTGGTCTCAGCTTCTTTTCGTTTTTTGTGGTAAAACACATTCCTATCAAAGAATAATTGCCTAAGCCATGCTTGAATTAAAGTGGTTGTACGTGCTGCACTTCTGAGCTCCTTAATAAGCTGAATATGTAGCAAGGTGTTGTGGCAAAGGAAGATGTACAGCCTTAAATTGCTTCCTCTAGTGGAAGTTGAAGATGAATGAAACATCATATCGTTACTTCGAAATGACGATACGCAACGGGGAGCAGGCATTTGCAGACTATATCTGCTCAATGCAAAAGTTTCAACTGAAGGTTGCTTACTACGTTCACTTTCATCCAATCACCTAATATCCGCGCACTCATGTGAGCTGGATCAACTTCCTTGGGCAAAGAAAACCATATAAAAAGAGGTAAATAACTATAGTATTCTTATACCAAAATTGTTAATCATCTCGCAGGTACACGCAAGAAGTAGCAGTCGGTTAGCTTTCTTATGGTCTGGGAATGAGGAAGGGAATGTGCAATCGCTGCGGATTTGTTGACAGAGTAGTACATAAGGGTGGAATTCGTCAGTCATCATCATTATCATTACACGTTAGCTGGAGGTGGAAAACACCTCAGCTATTTTGCCGCAATACTATAGCCAAGAAAAGGAAAACCGTGGCACGCCCGCTGAGTCTCCAGTAACGGATGGACATCGTTGCGGAGAGCTAACAGCTGGCTGCCGTAAAAGAGAGTCGTATTATGCCTAACAAGTGAGATCGTGATTGGAGGGGGATGCTAAACAGGAGGGCGATGGACAAAGGAATTCACAACACAAACGCCCCCGGGGCCGGCTCCAAGCCATATCAGCAAGTGTGTCCAACCAAACATGTTCACTGTCCTTAGAACACCAGCCAGGCAGTCGGGATTCACCAACCGACGCCAACTCTCGACCAAGTCATCACTTGGCCTCCCCTCCTCCTCTTCCAACCGCACCCACAACGCGCAACCAATGCACGTCGCGGGAGTCGGTGTGCTGGCATGCGCAACACGTGGCCCAGCCATCGGAGCCTGGTGCGTGATATAATGGTGCTGAGCGGTTCACTCGCTCTTCCTGCACCAAATACGCGACGTCGAACACACTCATTGTTCACGCGGTGTTTCCACCAGACATGAGCTAAGCTGCGAAGGCAGCGATGGTCGAATGTGACGAGCCTCATTATGTCTGTCTTCCTGATAGGCCAGGTTTCACCACCATATATGAGAGTTGAACGGACGGCTGCGTTATAAACTCTGCCGTTCAGCGCGAGAGTAATGCCGCGCCTGCGCCACAAGTGGCGGGGATTGACAAAAGCACCTCGAGCTTTTGCTATACGGTTCGTAACCTCATATTCGATCCTATGGGCACTAATAGAGCTGCCCATGTACTTGAATTACTGAACGACTTCTAGCTTATTACCATAAAGCGTTAACGCAGCGGTGGGTCCCTGCCAACCTTGGAGTAGTATTTTGCATTTCGATGGAGCAAAGCATTGCCCAAAACGATTGACAGCCAGTGCTAATCGGTCCAGTGCTTCTTGGCATGTTTGGGAGCTGTCCCAGATTAGGGCAATGTCGTCCCCATACTCTAACTCAAGAAGTCGCTCACTAAGAATTTGCTCCACACCTTCTAGGTCGTGTCCAGTGGACTCTGTTTCCATGACTATATCAATAGCGACGTTAACGAGGAGAGGTGACAGCGGGCAACCTTTTCTCACACCGCTGGTGATACTGAAGGTTGGCGAGAGTTTGCCATAAACCCTCACCCTGCCCGAACTATGCGCGTACAGCGCTTTGATAATGTTTACATATTTATCAGGCACAACTTTCCTCAGCAGACAGTCCCAAAGGGCACATGGATCGACTGAGTCGAAGGCACCTTTTATGTCAAGAAACACGACAACGGTGGGTCGCCAATAAACATGGCGGTGCTCCAACAATTGACGCAAGGTGAAGATGTGGTCGATGCAGCCCCGACCTTGACGAAATCCGGCTTGCTCTTCACGAATGTGGCTTTCATGTATACCATTTAGTCTGTGGAGAATGACAGTGGCAAGCAATTTAGAGGCAATCGAAATCAGAGTGATCCCTCTGTGATTGCCGCATTCCAAGCGGGAGTTTCCCTTGAAAATTGGGACAATGACTGAGCGGTTCCAGTCTGTCGGGACTGTCTCCTGCTCCCACAGGTTTACTATCAACTCATGTAGATCATCTACTAGAGCAGGTCCCCCGAATTTGAAGAGGGCTGGAGGAATTCTATCTGCCCCTGCGGCCTTATACAATTTCAACTGCCTGATCTCACGTTCGACTTCTGCACGTGAGGGCGGATACAAGGAGACGGCCCAAGGAGAAGTGCGCTTAGTGCCCGAAGAAGAAAGCGATAATTTAGGTTGGTTAGATTGCCTTGCAAAGTGTTCAGCCCAATGCTCCAAGCGTTTTGATAAGTTGTGGATCGGCTGCCCACTCTTGTCGCTTGTGGTCTAGCTAACACCAGGTAATCTGCTGCCTGTTTCCCGTATCAGACGGAATAACTTAAGATGATTACCAACGGCAGCGGCTGTTTCCATCTCAGAGGCACGAAGAGACCACCAGGTTTCGCGGTCCTCCTTTAGGCTAGCACGTAGTTTTACCCTGAGAATTTTGCGAGCCTCATTGTATTCGATTGCAGCCGGAATACGTCGGCGAGCATCCATAAGTTCCAGAGACTGTGTAGAAACCTAATGTCCGGTTTGGCAATTTGCTTTGCCACATGAAGACATGCCTGCTAACAGCAACGCTTGACGAATATGCGACCAGTGATCTTCGACGGTGTTTAGTGGGCGCTTACTCAGCCCAGATGTCAGCGCACTTTGGTACGCATTCAGAACATCTGGCTTCTCCAGCTGGCTGGTGTCAATCTGTTCACATCGAAGTTGCGGACGTCCACCGAAATGCACCATGAGGTCGGCGCAGACAAGTGCATGGTCAGAGTCCACGCTCCTGCTTCAACTCGAGCGACAGTTTTGGACACACCCTCTCCAGCGGTAGCTGATCGCGATATGATCGATTTGCATCCATGGATGACCCGAGGCTGGTGGCTGCCAATTCACGCTTCTGCGGGTGCTGTGTCGAAAGTTAGTGCTCGCCAGAAAGAGGCGAGCATCTTCATGGGCTGTAGCAATCGCTCACCATTATTATTACGGGAGCCGACACCAGGTCGGCCGCCCAGATGAACCATATCAGAGGACAATTTTCCGACTTGGGCGTTTAGATCGTCAGCCGACACCACAGTATCCGTGCTTCTTCTGTAACGAAGGAGCTCGTAAAGTTGCAGATAGAAATCATCTTTTACCGAATCAGTGCTGCAGTTTGTAGGGGCGTAAGCCGCAATGACTAACAGGCAACGTTTGTCCACGCGCGACTTCGTAGCACGGAACGAACAAGCCAATCTAACGGCGCACATCCTACTTTTTACTGGGATGCAATCAATCAGAGCTGCTTCAGTCCGGGGACTCAAAATAATGCCGATACCAGCTTGACCGGCATTTGAAGCTGCATCATCGCCAGACTGGTGCAATGAGAATGTGCCGCCAGTGTCGCATGTGGGGGATCTCAGGGTAAGCACGGAGCTCGAAACTTGCAGGCGGGTTTCTGATAAACAGCAAACATCGATCGATAGGGTCTCTAGTGTGCGGACAATTGCTGCCTGTTGGCCAATCTGCAGAAAAGTGCGCACGTTGAGGCATGCCAGTCTTAGCGAGACACGAGGACTCCAAAGGGAAACGGATGAACTGACGTTTTCCGCTTGGTTGAACATGGACTTGTCGACTGGATTGGAGCGAGGCCCCGCGATTGTGTGTGATTTGAAATTAGAAGACAAGCGACTATTGAAGTAAGCTGGGGGTGGGCCAAGAATTGGGGATTGAAAATGGGGGATATAAGTAAAGTTGGAGCGGGACGATAAGTATGAAGAAGCGCAAGAAGGGGTATAGGAGGACGGGAATGCCTGAGCAGTAGCATCCAAACCCCTATCTACCCTGCTCGATGCAGCAGATAGGGCGCCGTTTATTATCCTCTGCGACGGCCAGAGCATCAAGAAATTGTTGTAGGAAATGTTCATTGTATTGCGTGGGCATAATACTGTCAGGTTGCCCAGGCCTAGAAAGGAGAACGATTAGGGTTTTCAACCAAAGCCTTTGGTTCAAAAATCTTACCGCAAAGCAGCGGGTGTTGGCACTGGACAACAGAGCCCGTTTTATGAAATGAGGAACCACCCACATTCCAACCTTCAACCTGGAGGACCAGGAGGTTAAGTTTGTCTGGCTTCTAACCATTGACCAATCTGGTATGAGTGGCTCTGAAGGTGCACAAAAAGCACCACCCAGCATAGCTCAATGGAATTCTGAGACAAGCAAACCAACGCACCACGGTAAGGTCCAGCCTCATTGCCATTGATTTGCCTGATTTCGAGGTCCCCATCCAGATACAGGAAAGTTTGCAACCGGAATTAGACTTTCAGCGAACTTATACACTTTCTTCTTCCAGGTCCATACTTGGATACGTTAAAGGTTCACCCAAATATGCAAAATGGTAGAAACAAGCAAACATCGAGGCAGCAATGCCGCTAACATGCGGAGTACTCGACTGGGACCGTTTACGTTTTGTGGTCAACAAACCGTCCAACGAGGAACCAGATGTTTTGTCCTCAAAAATCAAATAACGTGCGTCTATAATATCGACATATAACTTGCCTCATACATGAGCAACACAGAACGGACATCAGTGTCAAACCTGATCAGCCCCCTCCAATCTTTGGCGTTTAGCCAATAAGCCTCAGAGAGCCACAGCAATGTTAGCGACAAAGATGTGTCGTACTCAAGCAAGCCGTGCCTGTAGTGACCAGGTGGTTAATGTGGCAGTGGTCCCAAATATCATCCTAATTGTCCTGCGTTTGCGGCTCGCATTCGTTAACGATGCGTGTTAGCAGGTTCAGTTTTTCTTGTCTGCATGAGATACAAACGCAAGCATAATTCTACTTGTACTTCTTCGTCAATCACGCTCAGTTGATGACCCCAAATTGCTTGCACACAAACGGCTACTCCGGGAAATGCAATCTACCATAAATGGCTCAATATTGGAGCTGAGAACGCTGTCAACCACAGATTGACCCGTAGCTGTCGCACGTGTGTCTCCGCATGCGTGGGGCCAATAGTGAGAGGACAAGACGGGCTCAGTTATTTCGACACCACCGGTATGGTTACTGCTCCGTGTTTCTAGGCAATTGACATGCGTAAATAGCCATTGTGTCCAACGTGTGTGCCATTTCGTCTTTTTGACCCATTTCCCATAGTGTAAATGTTCATGGCAGCTATTTAACAATTAGCGTGGTCTTATAACCTGCTGCTGCCCGACAAACCTTTAGTGAGTGTTTTGGGAATAACGGATTGCACCATTTGGCTCCAACTACATTACGGCTGCAATCAATTAACCCAGAAAATATGACTATGGAGCGTGATATTGGCAGAAGTAACAGATAAAATTGGAAAGTAAAGATTGTACCCAAAAGTAGCCCATTTCGACCGTAATGTACGTAGCGGATACGATAATATTAGATACGCTCTTCGACTACTGAGGTGGGATATTTTGCTAATTTAAGAAAATAGTTTCGTGTAACCGAAATGGTGATAGCAGTTATATAAAACATTTCGTAAAGGAAATTGAAGTTATAGGGTCATCTTAGTAACGTCTCCTGATTCCAAGCAGTATAGTTATTCGAGCAGTTTCATCCGCATACCCATTTGCCATTCAATTCATCTGTCGTTCGTTATATAATCTCTTTTCAGCAAACAAGGACCGGGAGAAAGCGCAATATCACAAAAATTCAAGGTCGGTATTCTGGTGAATTTCAAGTTAGGTTCCATTCATCTATATATTTCACTTTTCCGTCGGCTGCACGCATGCGATCACTGGTATCTGAGAATGCGCTTGAGAACAAGCTTCCATAATGTGGCCTATGCGGTGGATCGCATTGGGATCAAACAAGTACAAGCAAATCAACTACTTCTACCTACGACCTAGTAGTCGCGTTCATTCTTTGAAAAATGAACCATGACGAGACCTGCTAGACAGGCGTGTATTATGGACGGAGCGTTGTAATATTAATAGGACACATGCGCTCATTTCCGACTGCGCGTTGCTGTGCTAATTGACGTAATTTGTCTAGACAGTTTCCACATGTTATTAGTCTCTACTGTCTGATGGCAGCGAACTTCACGTTCGAGCCGTGTCAACCCGTGCCACCAAGAGGAACTGGCTCCATCAACTGCCCTGCATTGCGCATCAGAATTTGTCGTGCATGAAGAGATGAGTCAGTCAGTTTTCCGCGAGATCTGTTGTTGGCTTAAGTAGTGTTATGAAACTGTGTCGCGGAGTTATTGCATTGCAGCCAATTCACAGCTTGTGCTGGACTTGCATTGAAATCAGCAATTGCCAGTAAAACCCTGTCGAACCCATCAACGTTTCCCTCATTCGTGTTCCCTCTTTCAGCCGTAAAACGTTTACTCGAACCCAGATAATGACTAACTCCTGGCAATGATTCGCTGTTGTTCAGCATCCTCCTCTTGCCGTGGTCTGCTCATTGATGCAATTGATTACATGAAAATCCTAATAAACTAACAAATCTGAAAATCGGTTTACACTTGCGGGTCTCCAGATGGTCCATTCTTTCAGTTTCGGACCAGTTAACTCATATATCGTGTTGTCCCTACAGAAAGAATTTTTCCCCATCATATGTGTTTGCCTTTTGGGTGAATATTTTGCCCACTGTTTTGCTGTTATATTTTTTAAAGAATTTACACGCGCCCGATTTCGATAAGCGAACACATAAGACAAGCGAACTCTTAGCCCTCTTGTTGCACGTGAGGCTGTTTACTCCTCAGATCAATCGGATACCTCGGGCACGCTTTGGGTACTTCATATGAACGTGAAACGTTGAACAATTTTGGCTCTTGGAAAATTCATGTGCTTGACGAGTCCCGTAAGATTTTGAAGTAAAAATTATATTGTAATCTTTTACGGATACTTTAGGGGCTATTTAAATCGTCCACCAATTTAAATCCAACGTTGCCTAGCGAAGCTATGCAATGTAAATTGGCTGTGCACACACAATATAGTATAGAGAGCAGTCGTAGTTCTCTAACTACGTGACAGTTTAATAAGAAAATGACAACAGGTTCTCGTGTGTTGCTTCATTAGGCCGATGTGATACCTTGATCTGGTTTAGATGCATCCATGCTACGTATAATGTACACGTATGCATGTATCCTCACCGCCACGTTCAATAGATGACCGTTAAACACATGGTTTGTTTTATGTCATTTTGTCCTCCGAGTGAAACGGACTACAACAGGGAATTCGAGTTGGCAAGCGTTTCATCAAGGGTCTTTTGAAAAATATTAATGTAGGGGGCAAGGATGAGGTGTGTCGGATGGGCGTTCCAGACACGGGACACATGTAGGGAGAAAACCTTACGCCGATAATCAAGTCGAATGTAGTGCGTAGTCAGTTTGAGCTGATGGTCTCTTAGTTCCGTATTTCGTCTCAGCTGCAACAATTGCGACATGGGTGAGTTGGGTTAGTCGGTTTTAAATAAATCATGACGAGGTTTCCTTGCTGACGTCAATACTCACCACGGTGAAATCATCGGGACTGTAGTCTGCGTTGGTAGGGGAGAGGACATAATCCTCTGATGAGTTTACTTGCTCTATTTTGTTGAGCTTCAAGTGCATCAACGTCGCGCTTGCGCCAGGGAGGTCTGGCCTGGATCGTACACTTCACCTGTAGCCTCACGCGGGCGTTCAGCATTTGCAGAAAGATAGATGGCTCGAAATATCCGAAAATCCTTCATAAGAATCCCGATGTTGATTGGCTACTTTCGGTGCCTTTTCATCCTGTCTCGAGCAGCCAAGATGGTCCTGCATTATTCTTCCGATGTCTCTTTCCTGAGGAGCACGTTGCAACTGCAAGTCAATATTCATGAATAAGGGATTTGCGTATGCTCACGATTTTGCACGTAGACACGTTGAACTGTAGTAGATTACACTTGGTCATGAATTAACAACTGGTCAGGTTGGAGAAATTCGTGTACTCTGTGAAACAATAGTCCAATAGTACACTAGTGTACGATGGGATCGATAGCATAACTTTGCCAGAACAACAGGATGGATATGCCAAAGAAAATTAATGTCGAAATGTTTCAAAGTGGAATGTGACTTTTTTACTTTTTATCTTAGTAAACCTTATCACAGGTCATTTAGAGAAAATCGTATTTTCACTGTTATTAATCACTCACTACATTTTAACTTAATAGCGAAAAGTGAGAAATTAGAAGCGTTGCCTTTGCCACCAGGAGTAATCGCGGTCCAAGCAGCGTGCCAGTTGGAACACCGATCTCCAGCTCGATCAACCTAGATGGTGATCACCGAGCACGCAGTTGAAGGCTCTGGATGCAAAGAAAGATATGGATGCATCCAGGAACAGGAATACAGGTTCTAAAACAGTCTGTGAAGCAATAGTTCAATAGTACCATCATGTAGGATGGGATTAATAGTATAAATGTGCAGGACCCACAAAATAAATAGTAAAAGAAAAAGAAAATTAGAATGTTCCAACATGGAACGTGAATTAGCAGTGCCTAGATTATTACACTTTATCAAACTATTATTTTTACCTCTAATTTTTTAGCCTACTATCCATTCGAACGTCACAATGTCTGATGCGTTCACCACATGTATTGGTAATGCATTCCAGCGGGAATGGATTTAAAATGAATAATTAACTTGCTGCAATTCAAAAGGGGTGTTGCGTCATTAGTTTAGGTAGTTGCCTCGGCAGTGTTTGTAAGATGCAAGGGTCATCAGTGATGTACATGAGTACTCGATTTCAGTTATTATCCTGTATGTGAGAAAGAGATCTCCGCGAAGCCCTCAGTGTTCTGGAGAGAAAACACAATGGGTAAACGAAGAAGCAGTGCGTAACTGGGAACGGATAGATCACGCGTTTCCTTTGTGGCTCTTCTTCTGGATTGATCCAAAAGACCCATGCCTCCTTTTAAACATGGACACCTGGCCTCAATTTCATATTCAACGTGAGGACGAACATACGAGTTAATCAATAGTGGTAACAGCCGTCCCGCCGAGAGCTCGTCTCAAAAGACTCAAATTCAAGTTTGCCACACTTGCTGCTTTCGAACATTGAAACGAGTTTCCAAGAATTCGTTGCACAATTATACATAAGTCGCGTCAATTAGCCCAGTGGTTGCAGCACGTGTTGTCGAAAACATATATATCAGCAGGTGACACTTTGCATCGTCCAGTGGGAACTGGTCCCTTTCTGCCCATTCGTTAAAACAAGCCAGATCCTCCGAAAGGTAGACGCGGTCGAATGCTGACCGAATTGCTCTCCATATGTTAGCACCATCTGCAAAGTTTTGAATCTGGGATGTGCTGGATATATATGCTAGAATGTATTTGACGTAGACTAAAACAGTAGCATGCCAGGAACAGATCATCGCGGTACACCAATGGGGACCCACTTGATTGTCATTGTGTGTCGCCTACTAGTATCTCGATGGCTATGTCGTGGATGTAGGCAGCCAACCAGGTGAGTCTGGAATGGTCTGTAATAAGGCATAAAGCTTGTGGAGGACAACCAAGTAAGTGGACCAATCAAATGGAAAACCTTAGTAAATCCCAATTACGGGGACGCCATCATCAGCCATCATAATCCATATGTACCGACTACGCAGCAAATTGATGAGGCAAGTTCGTCTGCGCCTGAAACCATGTTGGGAATTAGACATTATTTGCAGACTTTCAAAGTATGGCGTCAGTTCACATGCGATTACCTATTCCACCACTTATGCTGAGACAGTAAGTAGAGTAGAGTCGGTAGTTGGCAGAAGACGATGGCTTTCTATCTTTGCATATGGCCGTGATAATTCCATTCTTTCATTCATCTGTTATTGCATGGTACTAGAGCAGACGCAGGAAAAGGACTGTACGCAATGTTGTCATGATAGGGGCAAGTGATTTATTTAACGATGGAATATATTTTTGATTGCATATTCACTGTTTTCCCGGAGACACTATCATTCGCTTTCAGCAGCTACTGGGTTTATATATATACATATACATATATATTTTTATATATACATGTACATATACATATACATGCATATATATATATGGTTGGCGGCATCCGGTTTCGGATTTGCCTGCCACTGTGGCCAGCCACAGGACGCCTGCGCATACAAAGGGACCATGG
>CALYDF020000934.1:0-19061 GCA_944474145.2 Dicrocoelium dendriticum | reverse complement strand
TTCAGCTAAACACATGGCATGCTATTTAAATGAGTTTAGGCGTATACCGGCTCCTCCAGCCGATCCTTGCCGGCGCATTAACAGCATCACTGCTCCGTGAGGAATTAATGAGATGTGCGAATTCTCTGGAAGGTTGGTGTGAATTTTTGCAAAACAACTGTGGCTGGTTCTTGTGCAGTTTGTGCCAGCGCAAATACAGTGTTTACGAGGATGGTTACCCCACTGAACTTAGTGAAGTTTGTTGACATACCTACAAATCAGCCTCGGATTGGATCGGTACTTCGTCGTATTCGCTGTCCAGTGGGTTTTAAATCACGAGAAGGGGGAATTTGAGGGTTAGACACGATATTACTTCTGTAAATAAGATTGACTTCTTGTTGCGATATGGCGAGCTGAGTGTGATCTCTGGCGCTCTGGCGAGATATAATCTGTGGACTGTCACAGGATACCCAGGTTGCATTGCGATGAAAAAATCGTAAAGAGGCGAAAAGTAAGCGTGTTAGCAAAGGATTAGGGTTGACGCCTACTACCTTGTATTATGAAATCTATGTCAATCTTCTTTGTTCATATTGGATGTTAGGTAGAAACCACGGTATTGGTGTTACAGCACCTGCCCTCATTCCTTCACGTTCCGCGTTATTCAATCGTTGTGAGCAACTGTAGCTGCAAAGAACTCAGAGATAATACGGGTCCCGTGAACTAGGAAGACAAAGATGAATCGTTTTCTCACTGTGTGCTGTATCTCACCATCAGCACCAACGGTGAAAGTGATACATACCAGTTAACACATTTTAAGACACTGACAAACGTGGCCGGCGCAAACTGTCTAGCGTATAGTTAAAGGTGCCACTTGAAAGCTTCCTGATCTAGTCTTCGAGCTTCACTCTAAGCAGTAGAAAATAGTGTAAAAGGCTCCTTCTTTTGAATACTGTCTGAGTGGTTGAGAAGTCAGCAGTTTACTTCAGCACAGTCTGGGATCTCAGCTAATGGCACACAAGCAGCTCAAAGTCAAGAGGTAAAATGAAGACTAAGCTCGGTGCGCGTTATCATCATTTGACGCCTTGTTCCGCTCAATTACAATGCACTGAAGCGAAATTACTTAGACAACCTCACAGCATGTCAGGGACCTAAATACACGAAGTAATGGATAAGTAACCAGGCAAGCCAACAAGCCAGCGAGTGCGTGGTTGAGACAAATGAAGCTTAGCGTCCATGATAAAAGGCATGAATCAAGAGTTTGGTTCATTTTGCCTGCATTCAAAATCACATTCCACAACGTGGTTTGTGCGGTTCAGAACACATCAAATACAACGAACATGCTGATATGTCGACCACTGAGCATGTGACCACCGATAGAATAATTTATGTTCTCGTCTACCGCGGCTTTTCACTGATCAGCTGTAACAGTGATCTATTGTTGATACAGTAAGTGATCAAAAGTGAGGCGAAATCGTTGCTTGGTAAATTAGTAGTGTGTTCCTACTACTTCAAATGAAAATTTGTGTTGCTTATAAATAAATCTTAAGGATTCAGTGGTTCCAAGAGGAGGGCAAGAAAACATTGGAAGGGATGGACTTAGAAACGACCGTAGTGTAAGCACACGTTATCCTGCTGTAGGGTTATTGTCATGGATGGCGCCTGGGATACGAGTAGTTAATCAATGACACGTAAGAGACGTGTCAAATACGGGACAGTATAGAAGTTGGAGGCGACTGAGCCCAACATGTATTGCGCAGGTAGAACAACTTTTGTCAACGGAATTGCCATCAGTAAAACAAGTGGACCTTTTGAAGGTTAATACAACGATAAAATCCAATATTGCAAAATACTGAAAGAGCGTGCTTTCCGGTATGCTATCAGGGCCTCCCCCTAGAAAGCTGGAGGATGGAAACCTTCGATGGAGCTGTTAGTGGGGGAAAACGGGAGGTGAGGATGGGTGCGAATAGTTGCATGGGCTTGAACAAGGGCTTTCAAGATGGGGTGTGTAGCAAATTTCGCTTGGTCCAAACTTTTGTTATTAATTATTTATAACGATCGTGTACACCAGAGTGCATCATCGGTGGGCCATCCGGACGGCCTGGTCGGGCTGCAAACTAATTAGCTACCCCAGAAAATAGGCTGACAGGACATTCCCTCCTCTGCAGACCCGACGGTGCGCTTGGGAGATGTCACTGCTCTAACCGCACTCCAGTCCAAGGTCCTCGTTCCACGAAGAAATCCGTCCTCCCCGTTATCCACGCGTAACCAGGCGCTTGAGGACTAATCCGGTCGTGACCGTCTGCGGTCGTGGACGACTGACTGCTCCTTGGGTCAGGAAGGGGCGTTGAGCCGGCTGGCGAGTCACTCAGGGGTTGCGTTGAGCCGGTTGGCAACTCAATCAAGGGTTGCCTTGGCAGTTCCGGTGGTTGAGTTTCTGGAAGGTAGAAGCCCGACGAGGTGAGCAAGGGTCGGCTGAAGTAGCCTGACGCCGGACAGGGAACATGGCATGCATGATAAAGGCAACTACGCCTTGTAAGTTTCCAAAATGTTTTGGGTCCTTTCTGATTTTGCAAAACGTTTGTGGATGAGACGAAAGTTTACCACTAAAGATGAAAAAGGCGTGTTAATGGAAATAGCAAACGTTTACAAAAGCTGTAACACGGACCGGACTTTGGACCTGTCTACCGCGTCGGTCGGTTGCTTAAGTTTCAGGCGGGGTAGGTAGAGGCTCAAGGGGAACGGAGTTTTTCAGGATACCCAGTGCTCGGGAAGTCACCGCAAATGAGGGGCTTGTGTGATAGCCACATGATGGGTTGCAAGTGGTTCGTCAAAGAAAGCCACTTTGAGGCGGTCGATGGACACCGTTGTTCGGTGACCATTATGGTCTATAGTTATGGTCTATGGTTATATGGCACATTTAGTGTGGATGCAGTTATGAGTTGGCGCTGTGTAACCGTAAGTGTGCATTTCGTTTAGTGCAACTCATAACTAGCCAACTAGTTGAAGGAATGCAAAGTCGGAATGTTGGCTCTATTGTTAACTCGGTGTAGTCACGAAGCAGCTCCAGTGAATGCGATATAGGTGTATAGGTGACCTGATCAATTCCACTCAATAGATATTTCCGCGACTCGGATGTATCTGCTGTATGCTCAGTGAACTGTAAATAAACGGAGCATACGCAGACAGAGATTTAACCTGAAGATGTCTAAGAGGAGTTAATCACCAAAGGACTTGAATCTAGATGTTGGTAATCGGTATGCAAATATCAGGAACACCGATGCCGAAATGTACGTTTACGACTAACGCATGACCTGGTACAACATGATCTACGCGCGTTTGGAAATCCATAACGGAAGATGACCAACAAGGTTAAGGACCTCATGCATAACATTGCCACTGCACGTAACAATGGGAGACGGGTCTCAGTAAGCCTCAGTTAGTAGCCTAGTCAAATTGAAAACCGTCATCCCTCGCAGTCCAGTAGATTGGGGACTCGGCTACGAACTACATGACAGTACATTTAATGCTGGCGTCTTTCCTAATGGAAAACGTATTACTGATGGCCTAACCTGAGCAGTTAGAGCCATTTAGCGCTAGTAGGGGGTGCGGGTGTACTAGCTATGTAACTGCAATGAACTTAGTAGAAACTGTGCGTAAGTTTCTTTGCGAAACAATTCCTACACTTCAACCAACCGTGTACGTCAGGCCCTTGGTTAGAGGAACGTGAGTATGAAAGTAACAAAAATATTGCTGAAAACTGCACTGCGGAAGCAGGTTATCTTCCAAACCAAACCGCACGCTAGCATTGAAGTGTATTCCCATAGATGATTTCCTTAAATGGATTCATACGGATATTTCAACATCTAATAACGTGAATTCTCGTTGTGGCTGAGCGTATTTGCTAGCCGTGATAATTTATCGCTTCAAAATCACCACCCTTAAATGTGGTGAACCATTTTACTGTTTTGAATACCCACCATTGGCTGATGTTCCTTTTGTCGGGTTGACTAGATTAAACCCTGTGGTGTTTGATAGGTGTAGACAGCCGACAATCGCTAGTGAAGCATGATGATTCGCTGTCCTTCACCCCTGATGTATGCGTTTGTCACTTTGGTGGTGGTGAGGTACCACTCACGGTGCGGTTGAACGATATCTATTGGCGCAGTCAAAGCTTCGCGCTCCTGACTGACTCATTATGCAGCGGATGCGTGTGTGGATGCGAGTGCGCATGCGTGTGCATGTGAATGGGAGGAAGATCGGGATTTTCACCACCACTCAATGCCTCAGTGTTCCGTTTGAGTCCAGCCAATGATCTCATTTCGTGCCAACGCTGCCTCAGATGGACATCAACTGCGCTCATTGCGTACGTTCAGGAAGATCGTTCACCATAGCGTCGATTTTATCGTCAGACCGCAATTCGTGTAACAAATTTCCCACATCCGATTTGTTGGATTCCACATGTGATTCCAGGGGTTCATTGTGCTCCTCTACCGAAGTCAAGGATCCACATCTACATGTGAACGCCCAGTTTCTTCCATATTGGCATACTGCTGAATCGCGGGCCCCATTTAACACCAGTAAGTACTGAAAGTATTTTGAGAAGCCGTCATTTGAAAATAGTTTGTTATAAGTTCCTGCTATGGATGAACACTGTTGTAGTTAAGGAATTATTATTTCCGATCCTTTATGGGTCGGTGAGTGTCGTAACCGCAGTCAGGTCAAAGAAATTCGCCTTCCTAAAATATTCCAGATTCTCGTGAAGCGTAAAATACATATGAGCGATTCACTTTGTTCAACCAGGACTTCCAAGATGGTTCACTAAAGATAGTAAATCATTTAATCACGAAATCCAAGTTAGCTTTCTAGTGCTGTGGCAAATGTTCGTGGAATTTGTCGACTTTGTAGCAGAAGTGTTCGTCGGTAACCACGGTCTCCAGCGTTCTACCCACTGGCCCGTTCATCCTAATTAGTGACTCGAAGATAAACGAACCAAATAGTGGCGTGGTGACAGGAACGGCAAAAGGATTATATCCTCATTGTAGAAAATGACGGCAGTAGTTTACCATGAGTAAAACGAATAAACACGGTACTTCCCGTCGGAGTTGCTGAAGGGCTGATGCGCACACTGATGGTTTGTGTCAGCTCGAGATCTAGATGCTAAATGCCCCATCACGTATTGTTGATGAATAAGTGCGTCGCTTTTTTTAACATACGTAACCTTATGGCGTAGAAGGGGAAAAATGAATGGAGTGGCACACTGAGATATAAGTTTCCTGATATCCCACCGGACGTACTGTGGTGCATTTTGTGACTGAAGATATTTCCGCTTGATCTCATGTTTTCCTCTAGATACAAACGTGGTTAGAATTCCTCAGGATAGGCTAGACGAATGTTATTTTACCAGGCACATGCCGATAATGTGCTCGATCATCATCAGAAACAGCATCATAATCATCATCATCATCATCATCATCATCATCATCATCATCATCATCATCATCATCATCATCATCATCATCAGCAGCAGCAGCAGCAGCAACACCACCTTCATCCTCATCACCACCATCATCATCATCATCAGCATTAGCATCAACATCATTATCCTCCTCATCATCCTCGTCATCAACATCAACAATAGCAGTCCACCAGTCTTTGAATTGTTGCTTCGCTGCCATTCAATTATTATAACCTAAGGGAAAAAAATAATAAGAGGGAAAGAAGGGGGTTCACCTGAAAACCTTAATGCCCTAAGCAAACATTCAGGGTCAAGGCGCCTACACCTTGTGTAGACAACATACCGTCACAAACAACTGGCTATCGTGCAAAGATAAGATGGCATCGGCGAAATAGCTTCCTTGCAGCTTCCATTACCCCCATCATAAGCAGCCAGTACCCCACCGATAACTTGGCAAAAAACACACTTTAAACAGGAAATCGGAATAGGAGACGGCAGCAGTCGCGCCACTAGTGTCGGCTGCAGGCCACGTCCTGTAAAGTCTCGAGCCAAGCATTAGGCGAGTGACGTGGACTCCCCTCGGAAAGCAAAACGGACCAACGGCACCCAGTTTGGTCGTCAGTTATTTCATTTCACGCTGCCAAGTCAACTTCTGTCCATCTCGAGCTTTAGGCCACGCTGCACCTGGCGGACTAAACAAGGCCCTCCTAGGTAAGTGATGGCCAGATATACGTGGCATTTACCCAAGCGAAACGCAACTTATTCAGTGCTATCTGTTGTTCTAAGCAGCCAGCATGATAATCACTACCTAGTACTCGCTTACACACATCATGGTTACTGACACGCTGATACCATCCGACACCAGCAGTGCTTCGCAGGCAAGGATGATCAAAGACTCGAAGGCGGCTCAGATCTTTAGATCGAAGGGGTCGAGTCTCACTACCATAGAGAAGGACGGCCCTCAATGTGGCCTTGTATACACGGCCTTTCAGACAGGGAAATTCCCTTCTGCCTCCATAGATGCCGCAGGTTTAAGAAGACAGTTCTGGCCTTTGCAATGCGTGAACGGTCTTGTTTCTATGTGTCCATCGCTGCTGATGCAGCTGCCAATGTAAGTGAATCGAGCAATCAGCTGGAGTTCCTCGTTATCAAGGGTTAAGAAATCATCCAGTGGCTGGTGGTCTTGCAGCAGCAGTTTACACCTTTAGGGTGCGAAGCGCATACCAAATAATGGGACCACTCTAGACAGGCTATTTAGGGTTGATTGGCCGCCCTAACATCCTCAGAAAGCTAGACGATATCGTTTGCATAATCAAAATCAACTGACCTTTCACTAGACAAGACTTTAAGGCCTACATCACTAGATTCCTTAAGGGAACACTCCATGATAGAGCCCATGACATAACTGAACAAAAACGAGGAAGTCGGACAACCCTGATGAAAGCCACTTGTGGTCGGAAAGCTATCCGATAGGACACCGTAGACCCTGACGCGGCGTGTGATGTTCCAGTATAGAGCACGTAGGATGTTCACGAAGTTCTTGGGAATACATTTGCGCGCAAGCATTTCGAACAGAATCGATCGATCCATTGAATCGAGCGCACTCTTGAAATCGAGGAACATGGCTATTATCGGGCTGTGGTAGGCTTGGCGCTGCTCTACCACCTGCCGCAGCGTAAATATATGGTCTATACAGCCACGTCCTGGGCAGAAACCGGCCTGCTCTTCCCTAGTCCGAGATTCTCGTTCCACAATGAGGTGACGAACGGGAATCGACACCAGTAGTTTTGTCACAACTGGCGTTAGGCTAATACCCCTGTGGTTAGGAGGGTCTGTACGATTCCCCTTATTGTACATGGCCACTATACTCGATTCATTCCAGTTAGCCGGCACACTCTTCCTTCCAATTACCTACGAATAGGAAGGTCATTGCTTTATAGGAGGCTTCACCACCATCCTTAAATAGTGCAGGTGAGAGGGAATCCCGGCCATCGGCAAGAAAACACTTGATGGCCGTGATTGCATTTCGGAACTCGGCTCCCGACGGAGGCACTAAAGTAAAAGTCTATGGCTCATCCTGCATCGTCTGAGAAGGAAGAGGTTTGTGAGGAGTTGACCAGCTGAACTGATCTTCAAAATGTACTGTCTAACGAGCCATCCGGCGCTCCTCATTGTATATCAGTGTACACGCGCTGTATCTGCTTGTCTCACTGACGTCTGATTTCCGGGGACCAGTGATGCGGATCAGCTGCAAGAGGTTGCGGTAATTGCCTACTGCTCATGCCTCCTCCATTTCTTGAGCTCGACTGGTCCACTAGGCTTCATTGTTAACACACAGGCTTCGTTTTAGTTCGCGCCTGATAGTCCGTCTGGTCACATTGTGCTCAGAGCTAGTCGAGAGGTTTCTTCTGGATTCCAACAGGTTCACCGACCTCTCGGATATACAGTGACTGATGCTGTGACGATTGATAGTGCCACAACCAGATGCTCCTGCTTTGTGCATGGCGGCCGAGGTCCTATTCAGCTGAAGCTCAGTGTCAATGGAACAAGACAGCGAAAGTTCGGTATGCAGTGCGTCTTCGTAGGCTTACCTGACCGAGGGCTGAGACAGTATCGCATTTACCAATCGGTAAACTTCATGGAGAAACGAAAGTGTACCACAATATGATCGGAGTCGACGCAGGTATTCCAGTACAAGCTGCAACCTAGGATGCAACCATGCCACCTGTAACTTATGGCGGTGCGACCACCTTGGATCATTCGCTGGACGCCTACAGGAGGATACCAAGTGACACTTCGGCGTCCACTGTGTCTAAAAGCAGTGCTACTAAGGAACAACTAGTGCCCCGCACACCGATGCAACAGATGCTCGCTGGTGTCAATCCGTTCGGAGTTAAGCCCATAAGTACCACCCAGCTATGCTTCTGAAAGGCTTATACGCCTTAGTTTTGCATTCATATCCCTTGCGAACACCGTACTGTCTGAGCTAGTATCATTGCGTAGTAGCGCGTTCAGTTCGTGATAGAATGCGTCTTTGACAGCATCAGAACTGCAGTCGGTGAGAGCATAAGCGGAAAGCACAAACAGCGTTTTGTGCTACTGCGTGAATAAACTTTGGTCGATGTCGTCAAAAGGGCTGCACATAAACGGCTGTTCACCGGAATCCAATCAACTAAAGATGGATCGGCCTCGCTGCTGAGAATGACCACTATCCCAGCTTGGCACGTGAGTGCCATGATGTGCGCATAATGCGCGCAACCAATATCGAGAGGATAAGCCGGGCGCAGTTAATTCAACAACCCTGTGAAGGTCATTGATCCTAGTTTTGGACACACAACACGACAAAACCCAGTGTGTCCAATGTGCTTTACGAGTGCGGCTTGTTGATCTATTTGGCTTAGAGTGAGAACATTGAACACCGCAAGGTAAACGGGACGGCGTGACCTTATAAGGGACTGTTGCCGATATGCATCAGATGGGTGTTGTGTGGAGGTGGCTGCGGATGGTTCTACTTTAGTGACACTTCGGTTGCTGTCAATTAAGCTGGGAATTATAAAAGGCACGTTAGTAATGGAGGTCGGGATGGGAGTAAGAGAAACAGGTGGACAAGAGAGAAGAGAGGTGCCAGCAGTAGCATGTTTTCGCTAATCCACCTTGCGGTTTACAGCAGATAAGGCAACCAGTGATAAGCTGAGCAACGACCGATGCAGAATGAAGTTTAGGTTTGTAGAAGAAGTCATTGTTGTATGTGGGCTGAGATACAGCCAGGGCGCCGAGACCTAGACAGGAGAACGATTAGGCTCTTGATCCAAAGCCTTTGGCTCAAAAGCCTGTCCGCAAGGCAGCGGGTAGTTGGCAATGATTTAGTTTTAGTGAAGTAGACGCCATCCCATTTCAAACCCCCAACCTGGAGAACTAGGAGACTGTTTGTCTCACCTCTTACCATTGACCAATCTGGTAGTAGCTCTCAAGGGGACCAGAGGCACCACCCAGTATAGCTCAATGACTAAAAGAGGTACGAAAACCGTCGCACTGCGTTAAGGTCAGTCTCTTTGCGAAGGAAATATACAGTTCAGACCTCAAGTATTCCTAGATCAATGTTACTAAGGACATTGAACAACTTTACATTTGTGATTAGGTCTATCCACTCGTTTGCTTATCTACCAAATTAAATGAGTTGATTTCCTCATAAACAGCCTCACTCAGATAGCCAGTACACATATAGAAAGCGCTGGACAACCGTGGCCCAACTCACTCGAATCAGTAGTTGTTGGGCCGTAAAGGACGACCATGGCACATAAATATGATTAATCCTAAGTAGTAGGCGGGTCTGTGGAGCCGCTGCTTCAGAGGAGGAGCGGTATCTGTTCTCCAGTTTCATCTACTAAATTAGTCATATAGGACGCAGTTGTCCCCCATGGAGCAGTTGTCCCTATCACAGCATTAGTTCCCTGTAAGCCATACATAATGAGCACCGCTCTCGTCCCTATAAAAGATAACTGGACTGCATGTGCAGCAGATCTTCCCAAACAGTTTCTTGTTGGGATGAACTCTTTGGGGAGATCAGGAGGCAGATAGAATCATTTCGTAGTTGGCTAGAACACCACCACCGCTGATCTCGTCAGTAGGCAGAGAAAGCTGTGTTTGGGTGTTGCTCTTCCCAGCACTGGCACACCACCACCGCGGTTTCGTCCTGGTTTGGACTCTTCAGGTGGAGATAGCCTGAGCTACGGTGAAACAGAGCAAAGTAATTCACGGCTAACTGCTTGAACCCTAGGCTACTGAGATCCGTGTGCAACACTTGGCACAGCGGAAAGCAATTCAAAACTGAATTTAGGGAACATGCTGTGTGATTTGGTTGTGACCATCAACCTCTATGGAGACCTCCGTTCACTTTGAGGTAAACCTCGGTCATTCCGATCTCGAGGACCGTATCCTGAGTTCCACCCCAGCTCAGGCTATCTCCACCTGACGAGTCCAAACCAGGAAGAAATCGCGGTCGTGGTGTGCCAGTGTTGGGAAGAGCAACATCCACATATTTCTATTCAGGACACGGTCCTCGAGATGGGAATGACCGAGGTTGACCTCAAAGTGAACCGAGGTCTCAATAGAGGTTGCGAGTCGCAACCCAACCACACAGTGTGCTCCTTAAATTCCGCAGTGTAAGTGCTCCTCGTGCTTAACAGTAGGTTTCTTTTATACGGGCTTGTTATTACCACTAAGCTGCCCCCTATGCCAACAGGACACCTTTGTGTGACAAGGCCAATAGTGCTTTGTGTTGCACTTTCGAAACTGGAAATTCCGCACAGGGAGGATAAACCAACAAGAATTAAATAGGTGGTGAAATTTATGGAATTAAGAATTGATCGGATGTCCATCAAAGTACCCTCAGAGTAGGTTAATCCACTAACAGTATCTCCGATTTCAGGTAAAAGTCGGAGAAGAGATATGTTGCGCAATACAACAGCGTACGTACATTATGTACACATAGTTTGGCCAGTAAGTTATTGAGAAAATATATGCGAGGAAATTGATAATATCCAACAGACAGAGAGGAAATGTATCAATTACAGGTCTAATGGCAGGTACCCAGCAAATCCTGTGAGTGCAAAAGAAGAAAGCAAAAACTGATGTCGAAAAAACTAACGCGTGTCGGTAGACTCATCGTGGGACTCGCATGGCAGGCAGGTTGGTTGTAGCGCACTGTATTCATAGGTCACTCCTGAATTACGGATTGTGAAGAAACAGAAATAACATTAGTCGAAAGTGTGCCGATAGTGACATGCGAAGTGAGGTAATTTTCCTCGGTATTCCAAACGGTTACATTGCGACCAGGTTACTCTACTGGTCTATGTGGGTGGTTTCCTTGTGAATTCTCCATAAGTGGTGGCATGCATGGGTCCTTGAATATCCGGTAAGCCACCATAAAACCATCCTGCGTACCATCGCAGTGAGGCTGGATCTTACCGGGGTCATATGGTTTGCATGCCTCAGAGATCCATTGTGCTAAGCTGGGTGGCGTTTTTTGCACCTTCAGAACCACTCATACTAAATTTGTAAATACTTAAAGGCCAGATAAACTCAGCCTCCCGGTCCTCCATGTTGGGGGGTGGAATAAGGGTGGCTCCTTATGCCTTAAACAGGACTCCTTGTAGCCTAAAGGCAAACCCGCTGCCTTGCGGTAAGTTTTTCGAAACAAAGACTTTGGTTGAGAAACCTAATCGTTCTCCTGTCTAGGCCTGAGCAACCTGAAAGCATGCTGCCTACGCAATCCTATATTTCCTCATAGAATTTCCTGCTGCTCTGGCCACCGCAGAGGATAATCAACGATGCCCTATCTGTTGCATGGAGTAGGGTGGATAGCGGTTTGGATGCTACCGTTCAAGTCTTCACGTCTTCTTATTCCCCCTCTTATGCTTTTTCACCCTTATCGTTCCACTTGAACTTCACTTTTAGCCCCTGTTTGCAACCCTTCGCTTCTTGGCCCTCTCCCACCTTGATTGATAGGTGTTTAGCTTCTAGTTTCAACTCACATGTGAACGCGGAGATTCACTCCTGCCCTATCGACAAGCCCATGTTCAAACATGCAATCCATCCCAGTGTATCGGCTTCCATTTGGAGCCCCCCGATCCTCCTTCAGATTGATATGCCCCAGTGTACGCACCTTGCTACAGATCGGTCAACAGGCAGCAGTTGCCCGAACATTGTATAACCTCTCGATCAGTATCTGGTACTTATCGGAGACCAGCCTGTAAGACTCGAGCTCTGTGTTCACTTTACCATCCATTCAGGTGACAGCAGCAGCAAATTATCATTGTGCCTATCCGGTGATGACGCAGCTTCGAGCAAAGGCCAAGATGGTGTTGGTATTTTCCTGAGTACCCGGGTTGAAGTTACTTTGGTTGATTGGATCCAAATCAGTAGCCGGATGTGTGCGGTCCGATGGGCTAGATCGTTCAAAGCTTCGAAGTCGCATGTGACTAACAGGTGTTTATAAGTCATCGCTACTATGCACCCACAAACTCTAGCAATGGTTGGGTAAAAGATGACTTCTACCGCCAACTGAACGAGGTCGTTCGTCACAGAAGAAGGTCGGACACTGGGGTGCTGGCTGGGGATCTAAACGCTTAAGTTGGAAAAATTTCTGCTGCCAAACTGCCTCCGGGCGGCCAACACGGTGTAGGCACCCGTAATGATAACGATGAGCGGATACTTCATTTGTGTAAAGATGCTCGCTTATTTCTTGTAAGCACTAATTTCCGACCCAGCATCTGTCGGAGTGTGACATGGCGCCCACCAACTTCGAACCAGCTCTGGATGCAAATCGATCACCTGGCGATCAGCTACCGCGGGAGAGACGGCGTCCAGAAATGCCACTCGATATGGAGCACATGTGTAGGCACTGACGATGAACAATGAACAATGAATTTATACGGGTTAAGAAGCGTTGCTTTACAAGTCCCGTTAGATAGTTGCAGGGGATATCAACAAAACAACAATGATGATAAGAATAGTAAAATAGTTAATACTTTAAATATGAAAATAAGGACTTATCGTTTGCTTCGCTGCAGTCCTGTGATCCTCTTAGATTCATTGCATCCACAGTTAACAACAAATAATTCCATGGTAAACTCCAGGTGTAGGATGGAGACTTAATGTTAAGTAACAAAGTGTAAGTGGATGAGTGCATCGCCAACCGTCTTTTAAATACTGTTAGTGTTAGTGCAGAGACGACCGATTCTGGGAGAGCATTCCACGGGTGACAGACGCGAATGGAAAAGAAATTTCTGCGGCACTCCAGACGACTGTATTGTTCTGTGAGTTTTAATGAGTGGCCCCTCAGGTTTGTATTGCTGCTGAGTTGCAGTAAAGGGCGGCAGACATGATGTGGGTCTCGCAGAATCAAGTATGCCATAATAAGGTCGCCCCCTATTCTGCGTTAGCTTCCACTGAACAATCCCAGTCGTCGCAGCCTCTCCTGGTAGGAAAGATTGCGCATTCCAACTACGTTCTTAGTTGCCCGACGTTGTGGCTGCTCCAGTGCATTAAGATCGTGTTTCAGCCATGGATGCCAGGCTTGAATTGCGTATTCGACATGGAGGTGAGCATACGCACTGAGCATTTGTCGAAATATGGAGCTGTTTATTTGTCCAAACGCCCGCCTCAACAGCCCGACGTGTTGGTTTCCGGTCTTTGAGGCCTTTTCGGATTGCCTGGAGCAACCCAAGTCATCTTGAACCAGGACACCCAAGTCACGTTCGAGAGTTGATTGTTGCAGTACATCCGTTCCGATTCGGTATGAGTAGCTGCTTTGATGTCGGATGGAAAACACCTTGTATTTACTGACGTTGAAATGCAATAAGTTTTGGGTCCACCATTGATACACCGTATCTAAATCACTCTGAAGCGCAAGTTGGTCGGTGTTCGCCTGGATCCTGTGCCAGATCTTGATATCGTCGGCAAACATTAGGAAGTTTGAAGCGATTCCCTGTGCAAGATCATTAATAAACACCAAAAACAAACGTGGACCTAGAACCAAGCCTTGTAGCACACCACACTCGACTTGTATGGGGTCCGATAATGAGCTCCGAACTCTGACCACCAATTGCCCTTGAAATAGAAAGTTGGCGATCCAGCTTAAAAGAGGGTCGCCGATCCCGTAATGCTGCAGCTTGGATAGTAGTATCCGATGGTCTAGACGATCGAAAGCCTTGGAATAATCCAGGTAGATCACATCAACATCTTCTCCAGCGTCGGTTGCCTCGGTCCAACTACTGCGTGCAATTAGTAAATTAGTTGTACATGACCGCTGTCGACGGAAACCGTGCTGTTCGGAAGTGATGAGGTTGCAGTTTTCCAGATAGCACACCAGTGCATCGGCATCTATGGATTCCATGACCTTGGAGAGTATAGGAAGAAGGGTTACTGGGCGGTAGTTGGAGGGATCAGTTCTACTTCCACCTTTGTGGATCGGGCTTATTACTCCAAGATTCCACATGGCGGGAACGTGGTTCTGGTCTAAGCAGTGCTGAAAAACTGAGCTAAAGGTCCTGCCAGTTGGTTTGCTGCTACTCCTAATGCCTCTGGACGAATGGCGTCGACACCCGGCGAGCTGTGTTTGCGTAGAGAAGCCAGCTTTTGCAATAAAGCCTCTGCAGTAAAATTGAGGTGGGTTAGTCCTGGTGAGCAGAATACAAAGCTTGGTAGATCGCTTGGTGGCAAGTCTCTTTGAAACGTGTGGGCGTATTGCATCTGCAGCGCCTTTGCAGCTTCCATAGATGTTCTTGTTGCGCCATCCGCCGTCTTGAGTGGAGGAAATCCTAGCCTCACCTTTCGTAGGCTATTAACGTGCTTGTACAGCAGTTTGTGGTTAGCACTGAAAGTTTTTGCGATTTTCTGCTGATAGGCGGCTTTGTCTTCTCTTTACAGTTGAGTGCAGTGGTTACGTTGGGCTACGTAGTTGTCCCATTTTTCTGGTGCTGGAGCTTCTCTGTACACTCGCCATGCTGCGTTGCGTACTGTCATCCATTTTCGGGTTCTGCTCCTAACGGAAGAAACGGATTTGCACTTACTGCAAGCTTTTATCTCTGAAGCTTGTGCAATCAGCTGACTGAATGTGTTGACGAACTCGAGCCAGGCGACTTCCGGGGGTTCTTCTTCGAGGAAAGACCATGTTGAGGCGCTGACTAGCTGGGCGAGTCGGTCGTGCCTTGTGATGGTTCGCACAGTATCGTCGTTATCATTCAGATATTCTGCATAGCAGACGAAGTTGAAACTGATGACTGCATGATCACTGCGACCCAACGGGCAGTCTAAAACCAATCAATCATATGCTCCTCGTTGGTAAGCACAAGATCTAGCAGAGATGGCCTGTTACCAGTTCTGAACCGAGTGGGCAAAGTCATGTGGTTGTAAAGAGGAACAGTAGTTACTAGATCTTGTAGATCGGTTTTGAATTGTTCCCCGATCGTGGCAGGGGCTTCTAAACAATGTACGTTGAAATCACCCATTATAAGAATGTGAGTGTATTTTTGTTGTAAACTGCACCTTAAAGCAGCCGTTAGGTGGTAGTCGGTTTCGGGTGTTGAGTTAGGGGCGCGGTACACCAAGACGATAAGGCAAGCCTCCTTGCCTTTTAACTGCAACCGACACCAAAGAGAGTCAGGGAACTGCGAGTCTGAATCCTTGCATGTGCTGAGCCGTGGGTGTGTTTTGGCGGATGCTTTCGACGACCCTGTGAGCGCCTATATACTAGACAATTGGTGAAGCCAGACTTTCTGAATGCGTATCGAAGTACGCTGACATACGTGTTGAGTAAACGTTCACCGACTAAAGTTGAAGATTTCTGGTGTCATGTCCACCAGACCATAGTGGCAGCTGGCAAATCCTCATGTGGTAAGTCTAATCACCAACATGGACATTGGGTCTGCTAGCACTCTCGGGAACTTATCGACGCTCGCCGGCATATTGCGGTTGGAAGGGAACACAACGAGACTCGCAAAGAATTTAGGACGAAACTCCGTGCTAGCCAGAGGAGAGAACGCGAATTCTGGCGGTCTGATAGTGCGTCTGAGATGGAAGTGTGCCTACCGTTTGTAACAATCGGATGTCATTCCGGTTGATCCGGGAAACGGGAAACAGGCGACCTGGTGTTAGTGAACATATATGAAACGGAAGTAGACAGCCTATCCACAAGTTGTCAAAACGCTTGGAGCGTTCGGCTGAGCATGGTGAAAGGCAAGTTACTCGGTCATAATTGTTAGGTTTCTCGCCGGTCAGTGATCGCTCTGCTCTCTGGGCTGTCCTTTTGGATCCACCTTTTCGCTCAGAAGTCGAACGTGAGATTTGACTGCTGAGGTTGAATAAAGCCGCGAGACCAGATGCTTTTCCTTCAGCTCTCTTCAAACTCGGGCAGTCTGCTCTTGTGCATGATTTACACGAGTTGTTAGTGAAACTGCAGGAACAGGAAATTGCCCCAACCGACTGCAGCCGCTCTGTCAAAGTTCCAATTTTCATGGGAGGCTCACGATCCGAATACGGCAATCATATAGGTTTCAGTTTGATCTCAATCCCCTCCGATGTGCTTGCATCTGTCATCCTTCACAAACTGACTGGCACTCGTGAAAGCCAGATTCGTGAAGCTGCAAGCCAGGTTTCGTCGAGATCGTGGCTACATTGACCACATTTTCACCTTGCATTAGTTGTTAGAGCACCATCACATATATTGACCGTCCACCATTGTCGTGTTCCTCGATATCAAGTGTATTCGAGTCGATCGATCGATATACCCTTTGGGACTATCTACTCAGGAAAGGTGTGCCCAAAAAATAGGTAAATATTATCCGAAAGCTGTACTCTAGTAGCTCGCGCAGCGTGAGGGCTTACGGCAAGCTGTCAGTGCCCTACAATATTTCCAGCGGTGTGAGACACGGATGCCCTCTGTCTCCTTTCCTTTTCAACTTCGCTATTTCGGAATGTATGGAGATCGCGTTCACAGGACACGGTTTGAAATGTGTGAAATTTCTCCCAGGCGAACGCCTTCTTGACTTGGAGTAAACTGATGATATCGCCCTAATCTATGACAGTTCAAAAAAGTGCCAAGTTAAACTGGACAGATTAGCACAGGCTGTCAGACGTTTCGGGTTTTACTTTGTACCCTCGACGTGCAAGGTTCTTCTCCAAGACTGACATGGTCAACCTCCTACGCTGATCCTTAGTGGGGATCAGCTAGAAGTCCGACAATTCAACTTTATGGAAAGTAGTAGCAACGCTTTTGGGATCGAAGATGTGATCACGAGCCTTTTAGAAAATGCATGATGTGCTTTTGCTAACATTCGCCACCTATGGCACCGGCGCGACATCATTCTCCCCCAGAAAGGTATAGTGCACAATGCAGCGGTAGATTCGACACTATTCTACGGTTGTGAAACCTGGCCCCTTAAATCAGCAGACATGAAGAGACTAGTTACGTTGGACAAACGGTGCCTTCGCAGTTTGGTTCACATCTGGTGGGAACATCATATGAGCAACCAGCGTGTTCTACGCCTTGTTTACGGCACAGGAAAAAGAAATTAACCGCTCAGCACCGTTATTTCACGTACCAGGCTCCGATGGCTCGGCCACGTGTTACGCATGTCACCCCACCGAATCCCGCGACGTGCGCTGTTTGCGCGCCGGGGCTCTGGATGGAAGAAGAGGTGAGGTGGCGTAGTGATGTCTTGGTCGAGAAGAAAGAAGGCAGTCACTTCGAAACTGGCCTCGGTTGGAGCCTCTCGGCTCCTTAGGTAAGGTCCGTAATAGGATGAACACACTTGGCTGAATACACTTGCTGACATCACCAGGAGCCGACCACAATGACACTCGTCTTGTGACGTATTGTCTCTCCCCATCTTTCTTAGTTTTCCACTGGAACCACCATCTCATTTCTTAGGATAATATGATCTTGCATAATAAATTTCTTTTTGCTGCATAGTAACCGGCTTGTAGCTTTCCAGAAGGAGACTCATCCGTTAGTGGCAGCTCATCTGGCATAAACCTGTTGCACGTATTTTTATTATTTATTGTGGCAAGGCAGCTGAGGTGTTTTCCACCTCTAGCTAACGTGAGTAATGATATTAATGCTTTGATGTTCACCCCAATAAACACTTAGTACTCAGTCTACGTCAGTAGCAGACAGGGAACAAGCCCCAACGTTTTCGGCCATCAGTCAACGAGAATACTGAAAAGGATCTAGATCACGCTTTTGTTGTGTAAACCATAACTAGACGTGGTAACAAAAATGGAGCTGCACCTAAGCTCTAAGTGTTTACAGAATGACGGCAGAGTCAAAGCACGCAACCGCGTTACGACTGTGACCTCGTGATCTTTTCACTGTTTATGTTCGATAATCCATGTCATCCTGTACGAAACCTTGGCGTATTGTAAAAGGTGTTTTCTGAATCGATCCTCGTAGATGCACCAGAGGCTTATGCTCAGCTGTGGGCAATTCGCCATGCAGAACTGCTTCGTGTATTAGTCGACCAGTAATAAGCATTGTTAAGTAGTATTGCTGCCGTATGTACTTACCTGCTTTCCTGGTGGTCCGCCGTAGTTAGAGAGCATCGTAATCGAGTAGAACATTGAGGATGTCGTCGTTGCAAATTCGCTCGTGAGGGCCAGCCTCGTGTGACACCACAAAAATATCTTTACTGGGTCATGCAGGGCAGTAGGAATCCTCACATTCAAATAAATTTGCGACGCAAGATTTGGTCACAGACTACATGGCCCTGGAGCTCATAGGAGAAGTGCGATAACCCCAACAATCAAGATATTCAGGAAATTCGGGTGGGTTGTACACACAGTTTGTCCTTACTTGATAGATTCAGGTTGGTTTGAAGGCTAAGAAAAAGTTCGTAGAGCATGGGCGTCTTTGTCGAAACTTGTACTGTTCCAAGGCGTGTGAGTCTCATTTCTCCGAAGACTGCGTGAATGCTTCTGTGATTACAGCTTCAGAAAACTGCGGAAGGATAGGCATCGAGCGATAATCTGTGAATTTTGCACGACTACGCGCTTGTAAATGTGAGAATTTCACCATACTGGCTATTCCAGGTTCCAGATTGTAGGAGCGTGCACCTTGTTGGGACATCGT
>CALYDF020000933.1:0-19063 GCA_944474145.2 Dicrocoelium dendriticum | reverse complement strand
CCTCAAGAGGCTAGTTACGTTCGACCACCGGTGCCTTCGTAATTTAGCTCACATCTGGTGAAAACACCGCGTGAGCAACGTGCGTGTTCGACGCCTGGTTTATGGCACAGGAAAAGGAACTACGCCGCTCAACAACGTTAGTTCACGCAACAGGCTCCGATGGCTCGGCCACGTGTTACTCATGCCAGCCCACCGACTCTTGCGACGTGTGTTGTTTGCTCGCCGAGTGTGGATGGAAGAAGAGGAGAGGTGACCAAGCGATGATTTGGTCCAGAGGAATGAAGGCCCTCACTTCTGAGCTGGCCTCGGTTAGAGAGTTTTGGCTCCCTGGTTGGGGTTCGAAAGACGATGAACACGTATGGTTGGACACACTTGCTGATATTGCTAGGAGCGGACCTCAGTGGCGTTTGTGCTGTGAGTTTCTTTGTCCTACCCCATCCCTCGTAGCCTCCCCCTCCAACCACGATCTTATTATTTAGCCTTACGTCATTTTGCATAGTAATTCTTTTGGTGCACAGCAGCTGGCTGGTAGCTTACCGAAGCGATGCCCATCCGTTACCGGTGGCTCAGTCAACTTGCATTAGTTGCATTTATTTTCTCCATTTTTCTATGTATTGCGGCACAGTAGCTGAGGTGTTCCCCACCTCTAGCTATTGTGTATGATGATGAGGAGAAGGAGGAGACAACTAGGCTTGGCTCCGTCAGACTGCCATTTTAACGGACGTTTGGTTAATCACGGCGCGCAGTATTTGCACGGTGGTAGTTTCTGCAATACCTCACAAATTTTAACTAATGCCGTAAACTGAAGTGGTATGCGAAAACTACGGCGTTAGCCATTTGAGCGTAAGAAGCCACTTTCATTCTTCTTCGCTTCAGCTCATTAGGCTTTCTACTAAAATGAGCAGGCACTCAGGGTATAGGATCAGCAGTCTTATCTGAAGCAATTTCCATGCCTTCGGTTTCACACTCTATGAAAACGGCTACAGTGGTATTACGAGATAAGGTGCTGGAACGCATTCATGTGGCTGTTATTATGGAGTTGTGGCAAGAGCTAATGTAGTACGAATTTTATATAGTCTATGCATGCATATATATGCCAGTTTGACGGCGTTCGGCGTAGCATTCCATCTGCTTCACCTTCTCCGTCCACCATGCATTTTTAATGCCACGGAGCTCTCGGGTCAGCCACCGTAGAAGTTTGCAAAACTGAGTCTTCTTCCCCAAGCCACTGGAGTCAGTCACATGTGCAGCAAACGCTGCATGCTTTTCAGACACCAATGCGCCAATCGTCGCATTGTCCTCATCAAACCGATCAGGCAACTTACACTTTGTAGACCCGACGATCTCCTCGGCAGCTTTTTCACCTGGTCGCGAATGTGGTGCCACAGCTCGCCCAATGTGGCTATGCAGTCCACATTACACAGGCGGGCAGACAGCGCCTTCCACAGCTCAATACATTTCTCCATATTACCGAAGAAGACAATGTTAAATTTACGTTGATTCACTGGGCGAGTGCAACACATAGATTTAAGAAAATGTATGTACAGTTTGGTTCGCACCAATTTGTGATCAGTGCCACACTCAGCTCCGCATATTACATGTGTCATGCGCACTTCACGCATATCACTCTGACGCACTATGATATAGTTGAGCAGGTGAGCGTGACCACTCCGTGGGTGCATCTACATTGTTATGGCACTTGCACTCAGTGCAAACCGTGTGTTCGTGATTTCAGGCCGTGAGTGGTACACAGTGAGAGTAACTGTCAACGTTCACATTCGTTGAACCAATGCAGTGCAGACCGCTAACATCTGTCCACACCGATGCATCACGCCCGACGCGCGCGTTGAAATCACCCAGCAGAAATAGTCGGTCGCTCCTAGGCACACAGAGTATCACAGAGGATAGCTGAGTGTAGAACTGATCGCGCGCGATATCAGGATAACACATGGACCGTACGTGCTTATAAAGGCGGCAAACTTACTTATTCCGAGTCGTAGGCGAACAGTCATCAGCCGCGCGCTGTTGCCTGTTGGTTCACTAACCACGTGGCCATGGAGGCGATCGGATA
This sequence comes from Dicrocoelium dendriticum, assembly GCA_944474145.2. NCBI lineage: Eukaryota > Metazoa > Platyhelminthes > Trematoda > Plagiorchiida > Dicrocoeliidae > Dicrocoelium > Dicrocoelium dendriticum. The sequence goes on along the minus strand of CALYDF020000933.1, from coordinate 16,992 downwards.
TTGCGAATCTGAAACCAGGTTCACGTGGTGCTAATCAACGTTACCTACCCAGTAGAATATATAACCTGCACCTGCTTCATGCAATAAGCATGCCCAGCGAGCCGGGTTTCACGAAGCGCCGCAAAATCGATTTGGTAGCCCGCCAGTTCCATCTCGACGAGTGAGATGAGTCGCTGCGGGTGTGCGCTGGAGTTCCGGCCTTGTGTTGTGCGCAGGAACCAACACCGATGCTGAGTGTTTTGCTTGCAGAAATACGATTGCATTGGCCAGCAAACGTACGCTAGGTCGTCGTCGGGCTTCGGACGTTTCGTTAAGGGATTCAACTCTGAGCCTTTGGCTAATTGCCTGACCCACAAGGCAGTGGGTTATTTGGAGGTTTGTTTAGGGGATTCAGCCGCAAGATTTGGCTCATTAGCCTTAACCACAATGCAGTGTGGAGCAGATCCAGCTCGGGAATGTGATTGCAGAGACAGATTGGGATCGGCTTGACGGTCGTCACACGAAGCTTTTGAGGTACTGGAAGGATTTATATATGTTCTGCCAACGTAGTAGGATACACCTGCGACCACGGCCGGAGGCAGGTGGGTTTTGGCAGGTTTGTTTCAATTTGACCACGGGCAGCCTGAGTTGAGGCGGGTAGTAGCAAACCGTTGAACATCCGGAGGTGCCCTCCCACCGTCAGAGGCACTATGTGGCGGTCGTGCTCTACGCCAATTGAGCTGTGAGCTTATAACCCGTAGACCTGTTGTCTCCCATGGATAGGATTTACGGGAAGAGGGCCAACGACCACTTGCTAACCTCCGAAGAGGATTGGCTAGTATAATGGCAGGGCGCCCACACCTGACAAGAAAGCAACCCGAGTCCTCAGCCAAAGCGTTTGGTTAAATGAACACCCGAACCGCAGCAACTGTAGCACATGGTCAGTTAAATGACGCATGCCTTGTCAAACTCCGCCAACCCAATGAATACTTTGACTCCTTGAATGCGGAGTGTGGACCAAGATTGGAGCTGCTGAGCAGGCTGATCGATGGTAGTTCAGGCGCTACCTGCACAAAGATTGCAGACATAACACAGATCTGGCGAAAAATCTTTGCCTGTCTCTTGCAGAACTGTTCGGATATCGACTGGCCTACATTGAACGGCCTCATGAAGCACGACAAGAAGGCGAGTCTGGCGTACACGCCGACACAGGATGAGACTCAGAGGCCAATTGTTCAGCTGCGAAACTGCAAGTATATCGGGATCGACGGGATTCCTCCGAAGTATTGAAACACGGCAGAGTCGCGTTAGTGACTGCGCGGCACCACATGGTGCAACTCGTGTGGATCGCGTAGGAAGTGCCTCATGAGCTGGAGCATACACTTGTGCTCCCACTGTACAAGGGCAAAGGTAACTAGCAAGGTTGCACAAAGTATCGTGGCATCCACTTGCTGAGTTGTGTGGGCAAGGTGGTTGCCCGAATCTTGCACAATCGCCTCGTCCTTCAGGCTGTGGAACCGAACGCGGCGGGAAACAGTGTAGATTGCTTTCGGGTAGCAGCGCTATTTATATGGTGTTTACGGCTCGTCAGTTGCAAGAGAAGTGCAGAGAGAAACGTCAGCCATTATACTCGCATTTTGTAGATTGCACCAATACATTAATTACGGCGAACCTTGAGACATGGCTGGTTTTGGACAAGAAAGGTTTTCTGAGTAATTTTGGAAGCGAAATTAAACATGCGTATCGTGCAATGCGGGCGAGAGTGCAGATAATTGAAGAGACACCGGATGACTTTGCAGTTATCTGTGGCGTGAAGCAAGGCTGCGTCTTAGTTCCTACGCTTTTTAATATATATCTTCATGAAATGAGGTCCTGTGCCTTTGATGCCGCTTGTGCTTACGGTGTTCGTGTGGAGCACCGTACTGATTGTGGGTTGCTGAACATCCCTCGTTTCGGGGTGAGAACCCTAGTCTGTGAGAAAATCATCCCTATGTTGCTGTTTGCTGATGACTGTGTGTTGTTTGCACACAGCGCGGATGAGTTGCAGCACATTACTAGTGCTCTGGCTTCAGCAGCGGCCAAGTTCGGGCTCACCATCAACACAAGCAAAACTGTCTGTCTCTTTCAGCCTTCAATGTTGCCGCGAATCAGCATTGGTGATGAAGTATTGGAAACCACTTCCCACTTCTACTATCTTCGGAGTTTGATTTAGACTGATCAGCAGCGACATAGTGAGCTGCGTATTTGCGTGTTGAAGTCAACGGCAGCATTGGGGAAGCTTGAGTACCCAGTGTGGAACAACCACCAGCTTACCATTGGAGCGAAGCTGATGGTGTACAAATCCATGGTGCTGTCTGTTCTTCTATACGGAAGTGAAACATGGACGTTGTACCGGAGGGATGTGTGATCTCTCGAGCGGTTCCATAAGCAGTGTTTGCTACCGATTTTGCTCATCAATTGGGAGGACAGAGTTGCTGACACGGAAGTTTTGTGACAAAGTGGATAGATGCGGTGGACTGCATAATTTTGCTGAGACACCTGAGGTGGCTCGGTCATGTGAGTCGTATGGATTCGACGCGGATACCGAAATAACTCTTATATGGTCAGCTGAGTATTGGGAAGCGGCATGCGGGGAAACCGTTACCTTATCAGGACATGATCAAAGTGAGGCTTTCCCGATGGAATCTTGATTGCAGGTCATGGGAAGCGAAGGCGGTTCATCGGCGTGCGTTACGCAATCTGATCACGAAGACAGTTGCCGAGCTGCAAGAGAAATCCCTCGTGCATCCAGAGAAAAAGCGGCAAGTGCGGAAGCGACAGGAGCGGATGGGTTGTAGTCGATCAACCTCGAGCGCATGGTGCTGTTGCACATGCGGTCGCGATTACCTGCGTTAGGCAGACTTAGTAAGCCAAGAGCGAGGCCACTCTTGGCAAGCACAGAAGCGACGACGTGTCATACAAGGAACGTAGGCAGAACCAGCGCACCCTTTATAAGTACGCTGCATTCGATTTACTAACCGCGTGCTTGCTTGCTGAGTCTATGTATTTCAAGTGTTGTGTTTGCTACATTGTCCTAATGCTTTGTTAGCTCATAGTAATGTATACCTGAACTATCTTCTATAAACTTACACACGTCTCTTAAGCTAATTGTAGTTTGCTTCGATAATATTTTCGTCTTTGTGGCATTTTCTTAAGATATATTTGCTGACGCTTAAACCATTCACGTTTCGTACAACCAATTTATTTCATACGCTCATTTAGTTCCCCGTATCTGTATGCATTGTTCGATTTATTTTATTTGCTATTTTCTTTTAAAGTGATTGGATGTTGCTTGATGTCGTTGATGTGGTTGCTCTTGAGGTGCATGTCGACAAGGTGCCTACCTATTTGGTAACCACTACGTCTTCCAAAATAGCTTTAGGAGACCGTTGTCGTTGCTGGAGGGGATGGGGTGCATGGTTCTTGTGGCCGTGTTGGTCTCAAAAAGTGGTTCATTGCATTCAATGTTGAGCCGACTACGGTCCAGCCACCGCCTTGTGTGCGACTGTTTCCCAAATACAGCGTGCTTATTTTTGGCTTTGAAGGAGTGTGGGCCGGCTCCGTTGATGAAACCTGACTCCCATCCACATACCTTCCGGTCTTATTCCTTCAGGTTTACACTGGATACGAAGTGTGTGGTTGGAGATGTAGTTGATGCAGCGAAAACCACCCATGGTCTCTCTGTTGGAGCAGGCTTCCTGTGGCTGGCCACAGTGATGGACAAATGTGAAAGAAGATGCCATCAACCACATGTATATGCCTATTTTGAGCGAGCCTACGGTTCGCTGACGCTGGCTTTGGCTAGGTCTTGACATATGGTTTACCCTCGGCGGCTACTCTTGTGCCATTGGCTCATGTTCTGGTTGCCTCCTCGTGGCGACAGCTGGGTGGCAGCTGGGTTACCCCCATCTCCATGCTAGGATCCAGCACACCAATCCGCATGAGTCCGTGAACTAACTATGTGCTAGAATTGCTGCGGTTCACGTGATCGTTAAACCAAACGCTTTGGCTGAGGACTCGGGTTGCTTTCTTGTCAGGTGTGGGCGCCCTGCCATTATACTAGCCCATCCTCTTCGGAGGTTAGCAAGTGGTCGTTGGCCCTCTTCCCGTAAATCCTATCCATGGGAGACAACAGGTCTACGGGTTATAAGCTCACAGCTCGATTGGCGTAGAGCACGACCGCCACATAGTGCCTCTGACGGTGGGAGGGCACCTCCGGATGTTCAATGGTTTGCTACTACCCGCCTCAACTCAGGCTGCCCATGGTCAAATTGATACAAACCTGCCAAAACCCACCTGCCTCCGGCCGTGGTCGCAGGTGTATCCTACGACGGTGGCAGAACATATATAAATCCTTCCAGTACCTCAAAAGCTTCGTGTGACGACTGTCAAGTCGATCCCAATCTGTCTCTGCAATCACATTCCCGAGCTGGATCTGCTCCACACTGCATTGTGGCTAAGGCTAATGAGCCAAATCTTCCGGCTGAGTCCCCTAAACAAACCTCCAAATAACCCACTGCCTTGTGGGTCAGGCAATTAGCCAAAGGCTCCGAGTGGGAGCCGTCTAGCAAGTCAGCGCTTGTGGTCAAAATGTCTAATTTTTGTTATTGCTACTGCTGCAGCTGTACTTTCAGCATATATCTTCTTATGCTGGAGTTGCTACAAGAATGGTTGTGCACTGTGGTTGCTGCAACGCACCGTTGTTCCTGTTTGGGTCTGCTTTTATGCGCCAGCGCACCGTCCCACATGTATCTGGAACAGGTTATAAGAGGAGCTTTATTTCTCAATGAAACGCTTGCGACTCATAATTTATTCGCATTTACTAAACCCAATAAATTTGCGCAGCTTGGGTGCATCCTTCATGACTGTGCACAATGGCTGGGCAGATCTGACATTCATATGACGCGGCGTCGTGGCCATACCCTTCAGCACACTTTTTAATATGGAGAATAATACAGTGATAAGACCAATTGGTTGTCGTCTGCCTCGCATGTCTAATAAAACATCGTTTTTTCTTCCTTTTAGCAATATATTTCTTTTGCCTTACTTCATCTCAGTTGCGTGCGACCTCTCACTCATGAAGATTTTTTTGCACAGGTTTCAGGAGAATTTGCAGTGCTCACTAAAGGCTGACGAAGAATGATTGTACAACCAAATACTTTTCATTAATTTCACGGCAAATCCTCAAAAAGCAAAGCTCTCAATTCTCACGGCCACGAGCAATGTCGCTTTTTGTTTTGAATGTTTTTTAAGAGGATAATGTCGCGAATGTTGCTTGACATTAAATCAGGTCTACCCTATCGCGGACCTAAACGACCACTTGAACTAAACGTATCTACACCTTCCCAAAGGCGTTGTCATCCAGAACTGCCACAGAACACTGCCTGACATTTCAGCCTCCGTGGTATTTCAAAGTTCATCAGTTTAAATGATTCACGGGATGCCTGAACATTTCCGAATGTAACTAAAGCGATCCATGTGGCAACACTATTAAGTGCACCAAATGATGAACAGGACCAGCACCTCCTCCATCCCCAATCCTCTTATGAAGACCTGGTGAATTCGTTCAAGTTGTTACTACGTAACCGGAATAGGAAGCGGCTTGCCATCTCTGAGATGTTGGTGTTAAGGGAGACTCGTAAGGTGTTTTGTGTGCACAAAAGCTGATGAAACTGGCAACACTACCCTATTCCTGATTACGCAATAACCACCACGCACCAATGGGCTTACTCGCGCTATTAGGGCACCCACCTATTAAACTGCTTAGTCGAAACACAAACGTATGGCTACGGTAGTTTTTTCCTTGGGTCGCTAAAGTGGTTTACGGGAACTCAATGTTTTGCATGACGAGTTTCTATCATACACCTTTGTGGTTGACCGGCTAGCATTAAATTTGGGCTAGTAGCGCATGAGCAGAAGTGAGCATGTGTGGATCGGGGTGTTTCACTGAGCGCAATGTTGTATGGTCTGCGCCAGGGGTCACAAAACATTTTGCCTGGCGGGCCGGATGCCTAAAGAAACGCATGGCGCAGGCCGGATAGCCGGTAGAAATAAAGGGGGCCTGGTATCTGACAAAATGGATAACGTGGTCCACCTAATTAGCATGCACAATTTGTTGCGAACCAGAATGTAAACTGTAAGTGAGTAAACAAATAAACCGGGACAACCTTTGTCCGCTGATCCTCTTTTATTATCCTGCAAGTAGGTCAATATACAGCCTTTCCCAGTACGCTGGTCACTCTACTCTGTTAATGCGTGACAACGGTTATTTCTTCGGGTGAAATATGGCGCACTAAATTGCCAACTCTCTAACATTAGCTGTCGTTCGATCTCAAAATGTCACACCGGCACATGGGTGTAAAATGACCGTATGCATGCATGTGGGTACATCTGTAGTTGCCAGTGTCGTCCTTCACGAAAACGCTGGATAATGCGCGGATGGTTGAGTTGGAAGCAACATACGACACGCCGCAAGACAAGTCCACTTCTCGATACATATTTTGTGCAAGGCTGGTTGGAACGGAGGCAAGCGTGCAAAATCGAAGAAGCAGTGCCTCATTACCCTGCTACTGCGGTGCACTTGTCGTGGCGCTTCGACGTGTGTAACTGGCATGAGCAAGGAGTGTGCAAAAGAAGCTTATTGTAATTCCGGCTATTTACAAAGGGTTATTGGCAGCGCTCTGGTAGATTGAAAGTTACCTTAGAAAATTAGCCATTCCATGTAATTAGGCCTCGCAAATATGAAATGGGACTTTTGAGAAAAGAGTCTTGAAAAGCCATGCCGTCTAACGACTGCTGGCTGTCGCAAAGCCTATTCTCCCCTTGCAGTATTGATCGCCGTTGCAGAAAACAATTGTGGTTACGCTGCCCAATTTGTTTCAGGCGGCACCATGAACGTTGATTCCAACAAGTTCACTGCTAGTGCAATATTCTAATATGATGTACTCATGAGCCGGGGACTTTGATAGAGATAATTAAATTTTCATCACAGCTACCTTCCAAATCAGATGGTGATACATAGCTATTGTTAGTAGACGTCAATTCTTTCAAGTTCAACCCTGTCCTATGCAAAGTTCGTAACTTGCATAGCAGTGGAGGATAAGACGCGCTATATCCCAGTTAGCTTGTAGCTTGACGGTCCGAAGCCGTCCCCTATGGCCAACTTGCTTAAGCTGCTGACCAGCGCTGCAAGCCGCTGGTGGTCATGGCTTCGAATCCTGATGGATCCAATGGATGGGCACTACTGACGATGCCCAACGGGCTGAAAATGCTGCTTAGTGCTTTTTCGAGCATACTGACTACCCTGATTTGTAAGCTAGCTATGATGAACCTCGATTATCACTTTTTATTCTTAGGGAACTGAGAAGCTGCATTTCCAAACAATATCTAATTCACAAGTTTAGTGAGGATCACGTATTGCACAAAGTGCGAAGCTCAGGTACTTGAAAAAATGAATGACAAATCGTGGAACCACAGCACACGCATGTGGGTTCTCACGCATACTGTGCACCAAAAGCGTGTTATCCCTGGGATCACTTTTCTGACATATTATAAATGCAAATGCACCATTGGCTCAAATCTGGTGACCGGGCAGGCCAATCCTTTGGACGTCTGTGACCGATCCACCCGTGACCGAACAACTTAAGGTAATTGCGCACCGTTTGTGTATAATGAGCAGGTGCGCCATATTGAATCTTTAAAGGCTGAAGCGAAGTGCTGAAGAGACCAACGAAAATCGGTGGTGAAAGCATCCATCTTGTAGCTCATAAGTAATTAGTGAGCGACAGTTCCCTTACCACTGGCAAGCTATGCTCTGAACAATGAAGTAAGATGATATTATAAACATGCTGAAAATCTCCTTCATACCTCTGAAAAATAGGGCTAGTGTCATTGTTGGAACTAGAGCTCACAAGGGGCAAATGTTAATTCCAACGTACATTTCATAATAGATTATGTTACATAATATATGTAAACGTGTATTTGCAGTAAATTGCGGAATATAAGCCATCTATGGATAGGCCGATGGTATAAATTTGTAATACCAAATTAGCAATTTCTTATATCAACCGAACCTTAAAATATCTACCGGGTGCATGCATGAATAGGTTTTACGCTTGATCACTCAGATTACTGTTCAACAATGGGGTCACAAAAAGTACGGTAGTATCGCGTAACAAGTAACAATCATGAGGCGGCTTACGAAATAGTTCAAAGTACAAGGTCACGGACAGCACGACTGCAGTGGCCAATGTAAATTGTGTTAGGGCGTTACGTGTTCCATACGCTTTACCAAGCAAAATTGAGTGAAATTGGCGGGCCGCATGAATTGACTCGAATCAGGTTGTGTGCATGTGCTGCATTCTGGCAACCACACCGTTGTTGGATGATGTGTTTGATAAGGCGCCTGAGGTTTTACTCGTCCGTTGCCGTTATTATTAGGCCCTTGTTCGATTGAGCTGCTCCTGGGGAATATTTCTTTGCCTCAGGATCCTCAAAACTTTTGCTAATTGAACGCACTTGCAGACGTTTACCAACCTTTTTAGGTGGTTTTCTTCGCGCACTATCACTGTACCATGCGAGCAGGACATGAGGCGTGCCATGACATTGGGTGCCGCCGAATTAAATGACAGAAGCTGTATAGTGGAGGAATCCTTGTTTTGACAGATGAGAAAAGCATTGACATATAAACTGCAATGCGCTATGTGCGACCATGATATTTGCGGGAAGTCACTGCAACAACTGTGGAACGGTTAACGGGTTAGTGACACTGCATGAGCTGCGCTGTATATCATTGCATATAGAGGGTGAAGTTTGCACACCGCGGACTGGCGCAGCGCCTACGCAGGGTTGGTATAAATGCGAAGCTTTACGCCACAATTATACAACTGCAGTTCATTTGGTACAGTATGTTTGAAATCACACCATTGGGTTGTGTGACCCTAGGTGGTAACTATTCACTGCCAGTTCTCGAATTGGCTCATCGGATGACATCTACCAAGTTGCCTGTGTTTCTCAACACAGCATTTGGGGAAACAACGAAACAGCTCCTGCCATGGTAGTTGCACCTGCGTGCTGAATGTTTACGCGACATCGAAGACACTAAGTTCCTCATAATATTAAGGGGTGGTCCGCTAACACCACAAGTGCTGCAACTGTCATGGTAAATGCTAGGATTTATCAGTAAGCGAGATGTGATAGTCTCGTCGCTAAACTAAAAAGTAGTGTGCTTTGCTATGTTACGGCTCCCGAAAGTATGTCTTGGTACTGTCCAAATTGGAGAGTTATATTTCACAAGAAAATCGTACGTAGACTCTAAGCAAAATATCAGTAAGAGACGAACACAACCATATGAGTGACATGACAAATGTTTACAGATCCATTAGTTATACTGCACGCGCGTACTTCTCACTGACATGTTCTGCCCTTCGTTTACAATGGCGCAGCGTAACGCAGGCTTGTGCATTTGGTACCATCTATTTAAGGAACCGAATCCTTCCTTCAGTTTTACACAGCGTACCAGATGGATCTCCTCGGAGCACGGTTAGTGAAAATGCGTGGCATTCATGCTCTAGGTTAATCGAAACGTGAGATACTCCGTAATCTTTTGTCTCCCATTGCTGTTTTGAAGGAAGAGAGCCATGGACCTCCACTAACTCCCGAAAAGGATTGTGAGACGGAGTTAATCCGACCCCTAACCATAGACATGTTGCGTATGAGTAGTCCTGATGGAACATAGTAGGCGCCACCCATAGAAGGTCAATAGATCACGGAGGTACGCAAACAATCGCATCCAGTCGCGTCGCGATGGAATTTGTTGCTCCGTCACCTCGGTGTTGCCCTGTGTTGTATCATAGACTTTTCTGCGCTTACGAGAACAGTTTCATTTTTGTGACATATTACTATTTATTGATGATGACAAGGGTTCATTTTCAAAAAGCTCACAATGCGTTCGGCAACTGTGCATCTGAAGAATTCACATCTAGTAGCTCGGGCGAGTGCCTGCTTGTGAGACACCCAGCTTCAACTTCATTGATTGTTAAAATGCCTACCTAACAAGTACTTACTTCTTAATATGCCATCAACAGTATTACCTGGAAGCATTTCCGTCAAATATTCCAGCCCTCAGATTGGGATACCTAGTTCATATTCAACAATGCCTGCAAGGCATTGGAGCACTTCCATCATAAGATTCCGAAAAGCCATATTCCGCTTTGCTTCACAAAAGAAGCGAATCCGTCAAGCTCATGAAGTGCGGCCGGACGTTTAATCCGTCAGAATTCCAGAAAATGCTCGTGCGCAACTAATTGGTAGAGATCTTACAAATACTTTCTTCCATTGCTAAAGCCACTCACTCCCATGCGGAGAGCGCAGGAGGAAAAAACCGCCCTAGGAATGATATGTAAAACTAAATATTTGCAAACATCTTCTGTCGAAGCATCTACAATGGCCTTCGACTGACTACTGCACTGGTCGCCGAGGAAGGCCACTCGTCCTAAAATCTAGACGCCGTCGGTGAAGGATGATACTCCTTTTTGGATCCTCTCTTAACTAGGAAACCGGCCCTATAAATACGCAGCTTGATGTACGAGTAACCATGACGCTAACTGTCATTACTATCTCTCTTTACATTATTTACCAGGTAATCAGTTCTATCCAGCTCTCCTGCTTTCTGAAAGCTGATGGCATCCCCCCATCCGCGATAAAACTAGGAAAGTCTGGTAGGTTATTGCTTCATTTAAATATGTTTACCATTTCACTAAGATCGAGTAAGTTTCTAGATCAATGAAAACCTTCGTTTATCATTCTACGTCACCAGGGCGGAGCAAAGGATGATTGACAATTACAGGACAATCCATCACACTGCATAATTCCCCGAATAATTAGAAAAATTGGATTAAAAGTTTGAATTTCAACAACTCCCCAGAGCTGATAAACAAGTCACACGGTTTCCTTGACAAGAGTGGCGAACTACCTGCAAGCTGCATGAGTTGAACAACATATTAGATGTCATTGACTCTGGATATGCAATATTATTTATACTCTTGGACATGCAAAAAGCATTTGATGGCGTGCCTCACAAACGGTTAATGAATAATATAGCTTATTTGCGAGTCCATGACTTACTACTCCGTCAGCCCTTCTCATAACTAAACGGTCCCTCTCATATTATCACCTTAGGCTGCCATCACTCTTTTACACATTCAATTACCTGCGGGCTATGAGAAGAAGTGTGTTCTGATCATTACTTTTGCCGTCGTAACTACGATGTGAGTTTGGTTATCACACAAATCGTGCCGTCATTATTTACCTAGGATACAAATGTTTCTACACATTCCAACGACCTGCATTTCAGAATGTGCTACCAGTCATACAAGAAGACATTCATTCACTTGAGACGCGGTACGACAAGTGGATGATGAAGTTTTTGCAAAAATGGCAAGTATTATGTGTTGCGACTGTTAATACCTGAATGATCTATCACACGTAAAAGCGAACGCATCCGCATACAACCGCCTACACTCAACCTCGGAAGCAGATTTTCCTGTACCATCAACGGTTCTTAACAGCTTGAGTACCAGATAGCACGAGTCAGGTGATTCGGGATTAAGATACCTCTTATGTTGGGTACAAGCTTAGCCAGATTTTAACATTAGAAAATCCTTATTCGTCCCATTCTGGAATATTGCAGCATAATCTGTGGCAATTTGAAGCAAACAGACAGAACACTGATAGAAATCCTTCAACCATCATTTAATAAAATACTGTTGGGAAAAAACCTACTAAGAACTGTAGTGAGTGGTGCTAATAACTCCGTCAACTCCGCTTTGGCTTCGAAGTCTAAGACATAACTTGATACTGCAGTACAAACTGACTCAGGGCAATGGCTATTGTAATCTACTCATATTAATATTGCAGCATAGTTCAACGCGGGATCTACGTAACAAAGCATTTCCCTGGTTAAGCACGATTTAGGACAAATTTGTATTTTGACTTCTTTCTCACCAGATATGCATCTCTGTGGAATCGGCTCCCAATCACAAGGAGGTCATGTTTGACGGTGCAATCATTTGCATTATGCTGGAAAGTATTATGTCATTTGTTTTGTGAAGATCATTTAACGATCTATTTAATGAAGGCTCAGATAACCTTAAGTATGTGTAATACCGCAAGGTTATGCTAGGAGATTAGTCTACAGTATCTACAACATACGCAAACTACAAAGTGCTTCATCACCTCGCATACTGAAACCTTATAGGGCAATAACATACCAAAAACACAGAAAAATATAACAACATAACTTCAAACTGCCCATGCAAGAGCACGATATCGCCTGTACATATATGATTTGTGCCAAGTATAGTCACAGCTTATAACTTGATGAGAAATTTACTCATTATTATTAATGTTCCTACTATTATTAAAAACGCTGTATTGCTACGTTCAAGGAGCGACATGATTAAGCTTTTTGAGGATCTCATTTCGCTTTTATAAATCCACGTCTGCACGTGCTCGCGAATCCCTTGAAATAGGTGCCTTCTATTGGCATCTACCTATCGTGCACCACAAGAGCACGAGTTCATTGTAGTTCAGTTTTAACAGTTATGATTCAAGCACCGAAGTGTAGTATATCCAGTTGCCACGACCCACACCGCAAGAGTAACAAAAATTACATGGTAGGGTAGTGAGGTTGGTTGCAAGTAGAGTGTAGAGAAAGTGAAGGCAAGAATGAAATGCCTTAGCTGAATCAGAATTGAACGAACTCTAACAAACTGATGTAAGGAACGGAATGCAGGAAAGCGATTGACTTCCTGACTGCACCATGTATGACATGGTCTCCAACCACTGGTGTGGACAATCCCATGGCCTCCTTCTACGAAGACGGCATGCACCAACCTGACCAAGTTTCTCAGTCAATTTGTTCACGCCTCTATGCCAAGTCATGGACTGGCCACCTCACGAGCACCGATAAACCAGCACTGAGCAAGTCAAGCAGGAGTGTCTACCTTTTAAAAGTTTTGAAAGCTATGGCTTGTTTTGATTAAACATTCTCCAGCGGGCTACGAAAATAACTTTTCCCAAGAGCATCTATTAAGCACTGAGGTTATACATCAACTGTAGAATGGCCCTTTAATTTTGAATGTATGTCAAAAAAGGGCTGGAAGTCAGAACTACAAGCATAACTTTTACATAATCACAACCGAGGAAACCGTTGTGTGGTCACTGACGCCTTCACCCCACGACCGCAAGAAGTCCATAGACCAGCCGGAAAGAGACTTGTATACAAGAAATCACGTTTGCTTATATAGTTTTAAAGACAAAATGAAGAGAAACTACTAAATTACACGAGCCAAACAAACAGAATGAAAAGATCAAATACAACGGGCGAATAACAACCGTGAAATCAAGAGCGAATCGCAAATGTCCTTAAAATAGCATCATGTGACCCCAAGCGTAAAGCGAACATCCATTTACAGTGACGGGCATTGGCCAATCAGAATAAAGAAATGTAGCGTTTACACACTCCTCATGAAACAAACGAGAATAACAAATGCAGACCCACAAATTAAAAACGTGCACAATAATTGTGTGATAGTTAAAAATTTCCTTTGACGAAACGAAGTAGAAACTTTATGCGGAGAATAAGCAGTGGAATATGTGTTTGCAAATGGCACTGCTGAAAATAACACAGAAATTAGGGTACATTAACAAGGACGTGGGTGTACCAATCAGGCTAACATACTGGAATGTTTAAACAAATACCAAGAACCAAACAGTAACGCAATGAATACAGGCCACAAATGATTGTTAAAAAATATATGTCCAGTTCTAAACCTTCCAAAAGAAACCCATCAGCCCGATTGGTGTCAACCATGGAACGACCAGTCTTCGGTGAGTGTTTTATCGCAAGGCATTTAATGTCTTGGGTACACGGACAAGAAATAAAATGCACCATTAAAGTTTACCTTCAGCTGTGCACACAGGTCACAACAAAAAGCCATGGGTTTTCCGGTGATGTCTACTCGATCTCGTGGATAAGGAAATCCGAACTATACATATGTGCCGACTCACTGGGTCCCGTTTAATTAGATTCCCTCGGGCTGTTGCTTAGTCTGATATTGGCATTCTGGATACCGGAGCAAGTGACGTGGCAACAAAACGATGTTAAGCATTCTATCGGAAGGGAAATTCAAAGCAAGCATTCATGGCTTCGCTAAAGTGGTCGCGAAGGATATTCGATTAGCCATCGGGAGAAATTCATTGACCAGAATAGATAAGTGGTCTCCGGCTGAAGTGCTGCACCTAATCGGATACCCTTCCGTTCAAAGGAATAGTCGACTGCTCGAATCCCCAGGGGTGTTGAGCTACTGCGAAAGCGCTCTCCTGTCGTCAACAATGCATACACCATAGCTCATCGATATATCTCCTAAACGTCAACATAGCTTTACTAACAGTGAAAGTTATCGCAGTGGTAATCAAAACCAGACGATGAAGCGCTCCTGATGATTGGTTCAGTAGACTGACCTGAAAGCAATGGACAACAATGACAAATCGAACGACAGTACTTAAGCAATGAACTCAGCATAAACGAAGGAATGCGAGAAAACGCAACCCGTTGCAGCAGCGCAACCCATGTAATGGAATCTTGGTAAGCCTAAAAGCACCCAGAAAATGCAGTTCGCATCATTTTGAACACACTGCCGTCAACTGGGTTGCTAAAAGAGAAATACAATAAAAAAGGAATAAACAAAACAATAGCAACTAAAAAGATCTCTGCTCAGTGGATCACTGGTGATAGAAAAAGTAGAAATGTACACTCACTTTTAAATGATAAGTTCGATGCACAGGTGATCCACTCTGCGCTGATTACAAAAGCGATGCGATACAAACTCCTTGGCTTTTTACACGGGCATACGTTATAGGGTAGCAGGCACGCAATATTCCGCGTGCGTTTGTCCTCGTCTGCAGATCCCGCCATCTTCAATAACACACAACTACGAACCCAAGAGTAGTTGGAGGGGCGATTTTGCGCATTAAACGTGATCTGTGCAGATGTTAAATCTGTTAGCTTCAAGAAGACGCAAAAAAGGTTTTACAAGCATAAGGTTGGTCGAAATTTGGTCATGTTTAGCCCTCGTAGAGTTATGGTGAAAAAATTAAAACTGCATCCAAATAAGCATACACGTATTCAAAGCCAGGAAAGCATATCAGCATGATTGGACAGGAGAGATATGACGAATATTTCTCCTACTAAGCGCTCTAGTGATAAGGAAGCGCTAAACATAGATTAGTTTGATTCCTTTTGCTCAACAACCGAACTTATTCCAATGCTCGGTACTTTTATGTTTGATCGGATACAGAATTTGACTTCGTGGTATGGGATTACTTCCCTGATAACGGGACTATCGACGATGTGTTTCTCCGGACCGCTGCGAATTCCACAAACATGCTGACAGACACGCTGGACGAAGGAGAAAAGCATTGTGTTGCCGCGTAAATATTGTTGGCCGCTAACTTCACCTCAAACAATAGTCCGGTCCCCAAGGTTCATAAGATCTTGCCACACGTTCGAACGAACACGGAAATTCTGTTAAGATAAAACTCAAAAATAGCCACCCAAGAAAGTCATAAGAGTTTACAAGATAAGCAACCGTATTTGCGACAGTGCCATAGGGAACAATTCGCACACTAAGTCACATAGCATTATATAAAGGCATGAAATGACGTGGGCATTCTACAACAAGCAAGCGAAGTAAAACATCAAGCAAGTGCGTGCAAATAGGTGGGAAGAAAACGTTTTTCATCCGGACTTCACATGTGTGATAGAGTACAGGTGCGGTGATCCTGAGTCGAAGTCAAATACTCAAGCATCGAGTTTTCTGGCAATTTTTCTTTTCACAAAAAATGTAAGCCAGAATATTCGGTAGCGCTCTATGAAATAAACCTTGAGATGGCCAAGTGCGCAGCGTGAGTTCGAAGTAGTCAGAATGGTGACTGGACAGCTTAGTCACCTTAAGCCTTTGGTGGTGGAAGTTGAAAGCGATGCAGAAGTGGGCGGAGTACATGTACTGCAAAGAAGCAACACAACGTTTGGACGTCCATTTGACGAGAAAAAGCAGTAGTAGTTAGATTATTGGTGGATTTGTGAGTAGTGTAATGTTTTGTAGAAAGTAGAAGACACGAGTAAACTTTGCACAATAATCTGCCTCGACGGGGACTCGAACCCCGGAAGTACGGATTACCGGTCCGCTGCTGTACCAACTGTGCTTTAGAGGACTGATGTCCAGGTACGCAGTTTAAATACAGAACCTCTGCTTGGTTCTCGACGTAGTGCTAATAAGCTCCCAGTAACTGTTCTGGTGTTGCAGATTGCCTCAATCCTTCGTCACTTCCCAATGAACCGATGTACCTGTCCTCGAGATGTTAAAAGGGCTATGTTTAATTTACATTATGGGTGGTTTTGTGAGTAGTGTCGAAAAGTGACTACATTATTCACAAACCACCAATGATCAAAAGTTGCCATCACCCTTTTAACATATGGATGACAGGAATTTCGGTTCTTTGGACAATGACCATTGAGTGAGTCAATCTACAACACCAGGACAGGTACTGGGAGCTTATTGTCAATAAGCTACAAACCAAGCGGAAGTTTTGTGTTAAAACTGCGTACCTGAGAATCAGTCCTCGGCAGCTCAGATAGCAGAGTAGCGGACCGGTAATCCGTATGTCCGGGGTTCGAGACTCTGTCGAGGCAGATTATTGTGCAAAGTTTAATCGTGGCTTCTGCTTTCTACAAAAAGTATTTAGGTTTCAAAAGTGCTGTTCAAAATGACTCGTGATAGGTATTTCCGCATCCTTCTGATTGGGATTAAACAAATGGATTAAAAACTTAAAATCCGTTGAAAGGTTTAGATGAGAAACCATTTGGTAAACCAGTAACTATGCAACAGGTACGTTTTCACCACTAAGCAAAGA
>CALYDF020000932.1:0-19076 GCA_944474145.2 Dicrocoelium dendriticum | reverse complement strand
CATTAGGTGCCTTACACTTGAACGGTAAACACATTAAAATTTTATTCGTCAAAACAACACTCCTAGGGGTCTTTCGTTCACCTACTCTCAGGTCCAGTTATTCAACTTCTATACTTCTCATTGGCGGTTTCTGGAGTATATCTACTGTGGCCTCTGGAGGAGGGAGAGAGATCGGCAAAATGAGGCCTCAAGTGAATCCCATGCAACTCCATCAATCTGGCGATAAATATCGTCATTGCATATGAACGGATCATTTAAGCTTCAATGAAGTAACATTTTGAGTAACTTTTCAGGAACCGGCAACAAGCTGTGCACTAGTTGAGGAAATTCGTACATGTATTCCACGGTTTCCAGCAATGGAACGCTGGTGAGTAGTGACTGATCATCGAATGACATCAACCTATTTGAATCAATTAGTTGCCTTCAGTAATTTGAAAAGCGCAGGAAGAAGACGAAACTGGCAAATGCGCGCATTTCGTATTGTCTCATCAGTGCCTTTAACAATAACTCGCAACAATATTTATTCAGTAAAGGGTCGGCTGTCTTCCCCCACAGCTCATTAGCATAAGCTGCTAGCTAGTAGGCGTTAGCCTCTAGCAGACATGGGTTCGAGCTCCAGTGGGGGATCGATAGATGAGCATCCCTGAAGAGCCCCAAGAGGGGGAGACGCGCGTCTGGTGCTTACATATGCGGCTTGGAAGCTAACTGCGATGAATCAACGTGAATATTTTATTTGTCCAGTTTTCCTCTGGTTGCATGCAACCGCGACCTTTCGATAGCGCTCTTCTATAGAGCTGCACGAATCCGCAATAATGAGGCACGACTGAGACAGATAATTTGGGCAAGACCATGCACAGACCAACGAGTACGTGGTAGTCAATTCAGATAAAATGTATTTACGCAATAAAACTCGTGCCTCTACAACTAACGAATGATAAGTAAATTTAATTAATCCTTTGTTCAAAACTGATAATTTGTAAAAGCTCGGATCCCGTTTAACGCGGACCTGCAAGACTGCTAAGCTGCGGCTCCTTCGTACTCTTCCCGAAAACCAGCAGAAAAGCCCGCATGACATTTCGGCCTCAAACATAACCTACTACATTATTTACATTTGTGGTCGCACTTATAAATGCGGGATTGTTCGTCCATCTCAAAGGTTAGCAGATCTGCTACCAAAATGTTTGAGGCAGTGGTTATTGCAACAAGGTGGAGCGGATCGAAAGAGTAGGAGAAACACTGCGATATAAAAACAAAGCAATCTTGGACGACTAAAACTTTGGTGAAACGATCAAATGCTTTAAACCATTGCTTTGGACCACGGGAGCGCTAACATGTTGAAAAATTAGATGGAGTACTAAGAATGACGCATATTTTGCTTAGTGTACTCGGAAATAACTGTGGTAATGGATTAAGTTCCCATTGTGATGATTGCTTTTCATGCCCAAAATTCAGTTTTAATAAAACGGGTTACTGATTTTTTAAACCAGATACCTACGCAGGTTAAATGATTCGAATATTTTGCGATCGATGAGAAAGATCGAAATGTAATCAAATGGCAATCGGATTCATCACTAAATTTCGGCAATTTTTGGTAATTCTGCTAAATATATAGTAACGAGACATCATACGAATGGTTTGGACGCTACCGAATATTAGTGGCAGCGTTTTATCATTTCTCCTTGATTTGTATATAGATTGATAACAAAAAATGAACTTGCTAGGCATAAACACGCCAAGCGCTTTTCGCACCCTACATAATCTCATTGAAAACCACACCGTATTCTCCATCTACGCAATGAACTTAAGACAGTTATGCGAAACTGCGTCTTTTCGCAACAGGTGAGTTCCAAACCCGAACAGAACAAAGAAATTTGCGTCGCACTTTAGACTGCGGACATATTCACCCGCTATCTCGTTCAAACTTGTCCAGCCGGCTCAGTGGCATGAGTTCCGACACGACTTGGAGCTTCGAAGATGAATGGGACTCAAGCGCCACCCTACCAGCCGAGGATTCGGCTGCGGTCGGTAAGCGTCCTCATCTTCTTCCAAGAACACTTTCTATTCCTCAGTAAACTTAACATTTTACCTCCTTCATATGCCGGTCGCCCCGAGTGAACGTGAGTTCATGCATGGAAACATGTGAACGCTCTATGTGTCTAATATAAACACTTCATGGCCCATCAGTAAATGCACGTGAAGCAAGTACTTCTTTTCTATTTTTGAGCTTCTGTCAATCAGATAATAAGATTGAGAACCAAGTAGCTCGCTGATGCGTATCCTCGCCCATATGATCCGCATGCTCCCTGTGTATTGCAAATACTTTGCCACTTTACTACTATTTCCTTATATGCGGTATATCACACCTCACAATTGTGACACCTAGAATCAGTGAATTCACAGCTGAACTGCAAACTATCCATTTTTCCACATTATCTTGATTGCACAACGTTCCATTTATTTCTGGTAGCCCATGCGCGTAGTATAATCTTCCGGGAACTTTGATTTTACGCACCTCATATTATATCATTGTACATGCATCACCTTTTTGCTTTGAATCCTTATAACCCCCGATGCATCTACGCTCTGGACTTCTCGCTTGTTGCCAGTTATTAAGCCCCCATTTCACTATATATTCATTCAAGAATAGCCACTGTCACTTTGGTAAATTTTGTTCCGGTCAGTGGTTTTGAGCGCACATTCTAATTCGCAAATCAGCATAGGTACTATGCGATCATTGTTAGACAACGTATCCTGAAGTAACATGATTGGCTGTTGATTGTCAATGCGACTTTTTATTAGAATCAATGAACACTAATGCTTGTCTTACCGCTGGTATTTTAGTTGACGGTTCTCACCCATGGCACGATTAGGGATATCGCTGACACCGCGACAACAATTAGAAGCAGCCCAACTTATTTCTGTTTCCTTCAGGTGACCGTTTCTTTGCTCCAGTCGTACGTGATAACTCGCTCTCCACCGTACCCATGTGTGAAAGCACTGATTATCACCAGATCTCCGAGGAGGATCTTGTCCATTATCTAAATGCGAGGCTACCACCTGTAGACAACGTAGCCCCGTTCATCCCGTTGTACGCCAGCTCTCCGCGTCCAATACTGGATGAAGTCAGTTGAACACCTTTTAAACCTTTTTAACTGTTAATTTGTCGCTCTTTATGACCCCTGCTTGTTTCCAGGTTGACAGTATTTAGCTTCAATGGCGTTGAAGTTTAATCTTTCGTACGTTAGCAATGAAACCCACGGACGTTAGATGGATGGGACATGATGCGTTTTGTATCTCTTTATTTTTCCACTTTCTATTTAATCCATATGATAGACAATACTGTATGTTTGAGTGTTGGTCGGGTTCCCATGGTGTCACTCTGGTGTTTTGAGATGTGTGGATGACAGATTTCCTTATTCTTTAACCATGATTATCGGGGAGTGGATGGGTGCGTGTGCGAGTATGAAGCGTTCCAGAGTAATTTCTACAACACAGTTGTTGTGCAGGCGGCACAACTGTTGCTCCGTTCGCGCTACTTCTCACGCGCAAATGTTCCCCGCAGTCTAAGCACCAGTTAGAAAACCAGCTGCGGATACTGCGTTCATATCGCATCTAGTTGGCTAGGCTTGCATCCGCCTCTTCTAGCGTATGATCATGATTCCAAACCGATGGGGAATGATTGCGACCTGTCCAACTGTAACCATTACGCACGCAGCTGTCATAACGGGGAATTTCTGATACCCCAGCCAACTTTTGTTAAGCTAGTAAGTCTAGGATTTTGTTTCGAAAAACGAACGGAAAATGCTCCTTTCATAAGCATCAGAGAAAAATGAATAATGAATTAATACGGGTTAAGAAGCGTTGTTTTATAAGTCGCGTTGGATTTTTGGTGAGGAGATCGATTTATTAATAATCATATACTAATATTAATAATAATACTGGTATAACAATTACTAATTTAAATACGGTTATCAGCAACTAAATTCACGTTTTTTGATAAATTCCACCCACCGACCAAATTTTCCAAACTGGATATCTGTCAAAATAGTGATATAATGTTTCAGTAGCTATCCTAACAAAATCAAATTTAACGTGACTTATGCAAACTCTCCCAATTTGCGCATAGTGATTATCCTCGCTTTCACAATGCATGCTGTTTGGATTGCTTTGTGCAATACTTGTAATACTGCTTCACCATCTTAGGTAATCTGGGATGATTCGGCTCTGTGTTCACGCGTAATTCCAATTTTCTCACGGTCAATTCAAACCGGGCTACTGTCTAGGGCAAATGAAGTTAATTTCTCAGTCAAGCGGACAGCAGTATGTTTTTTATATCTGTCATATTAATTCGATGGGTATTTAGAAATCACATGCGTTCTCCGCAGGTGTTGTGAATCAAACCCACCTTGAAAAAAAATTCGCATTGTCTACGTCTATACACGGACAGAGACAAGACTCTTGCTAATAAGTGCATAGAACAACTCAGCTTGACTTCCCACTCATAGGGGTGGATAATGTCTAATTTGACGGCTTTACTTCATTGTGATATTACAGTTGGCAGTTTGACGTTTGATTAGAATTATCTGTGACTGCACATAGACCGTATTTGCAAATGGACACTTAACATTCAATGGGTATTGCATAATGAAGATTCAATTTATACGGGTTAAGAAGCATTGCTTTGCCAGCCCGGTTTGGTGGTCATCTGGTTTAGCGAAACATCTTAATAAAACAAGCGGTTAGTACTTATACTGTCATGGTTATGGATTTAGTAGCCCTGCACCCCCAGAATTGCCATTGCTTCAACGGAAGAAAGACGTAAATCCTGGCATTTTCCGGGAGTGGTGTGGAGATTATTTGCAATTGACAAACTTTACTCGGCTGAGTGCGTCATCAATCGACATTTGAAGTTGGCTAGTGCGGTTTTTGATACAACCGCATCGGGGTAAGTATTTCATGGTTGTCACACAAGAATGGAAAAGAAACTTATACGCCATGCCAGGCGGTTGTATTATGCTGCACATTTCAAGGATTGGCCTCTAATTTAGGCGTTACTGCTGAGTGGTAGTAAAGAGCGGAGCACATGAAGGTGATTCTGTACAAGTCAATACCTTATAAACGAATCGTCACGTATTCGGCGATAACGCCGACTGAATATTCCTAAGGGATTCAGTTTCTGATCCTATGGAAAGTGGCGCATTCCAAAAACGTATTTAGAAGCCCTACGCTGACGTTGCTCTAGTGCAGTATGGTTGTGTTTCGGCCATGCTTGCCAGGCCTGAATTGTGTATTCGACAAGGGGACGAACATGCGCATTCATCATCGGTCTGAAAATAGTGCTGTCTTGTTGTCCGAACGCCCGTCGTAACAAGCCCACTTGCCGCTTACTTTTATCTAGGCCTTTACGGTTTGCTTAGAACAACCCTAATTATCCTGAACAAGGACGTCGTGTTCGCGTTCGACGGTTGACGGCTGAAGTACTTGCAATACCAAATTTAGGAATTGGTACTCTGGTGTCGTATGGAGAGTGCCTTGCATTTCTCCAAGTTGAACTGCAAAAGATTTCGATTTAAGCAAGTTTGTATCTTTTCTAAGTCATACCGAATAAAATCCTGATCAGCCTCCGACCGCATCCGACGCCATTTCTTGCTCTCGTCAGCAAACAGCATGAACGTTGAAGCGATCTTTCATGCAAGATCATTGATGTATACCAAACACAACCGTGTACAGAGCGCTGCGTCCTGGGGCACACCAGACTCAACTGTTGTGGGTTCAGAAAGGGAACTCCAGCCTCCCACCAATAATTGCCGTGGGAGGCAAAAGTTAGCGATCCAGCTTGAAAGAG
This sequence comes from Dicrocoelium dendriticum, assembly GCA_944474145.2. Lineage (NCBI taxonomy): Eukaryota > Metazoa > Platyhelminthes > Trematoda > Plagiorchiida > Dicrocoeliidae > Dicrocoelium > Dicrocoelium dendriticum. The sequence continues at coordinate 13,231 of CALYDF020000932.1, read as the reverse complement.
AGTCGCCGATCCTGAAATTTTGAAGCTGGAATGTTGAACCCGATAAGCTTAACCAGCCATCCGTTAAGGGGAAATACGAAGCCCTAGGGGGACCAGGAAATTACAAATGGAGCATTTATTGAAAGAGCTTTTAGAGTGGCCATGGGGAGACCCTTGTGGCAATGCTGTGAACGATAGGTTGCGATTACACCAACATAAAAATCAATCAAAATATTTCCTGGAGGTTTTTCTGCGCGAAACACACCGCTGGAATCTACCTCTAATTGAGTTGATTTAGCTGCACGCAGCTGGATGTTTACGATGATATGAAGGACTGACTAGGAAGATTTGATGTTGCGGATTTAGCGTGGGCCGGAAAAACGTGCGCAGATTTCGCCGGCCCTAACTCACATAGAGTTAGTCTGCCGAATGAAGGCCGATTACGGCGTTCCAGAATGGGAAGCGCCGTTCACAGATCAATCTTGGTCCGTTCATTTTTGGTGGTTGTCTCCACCATCTAGTGGACATCCAATAGCTAAGGAATTTTAAAAAATGAACTGTTTGTGATGTTCGCCTGCAGGAACATGGATTATTCTCTCTTAATAATGAGAACATATGGAATAAGCGGCAGACGAGTGGTTCCGTGCAGGGATCAGCTGCGTGCAACGGTAAGTTGGCGATGGACGCATTCACAGGCCACATTAGCTTGTTATTGTCACGAGCGAGATGATTGCAGGCAAGCACAACGTGCCTCCGGCGGTATTAGCTGTCAGCTAACATCGCGTTGAAGGTTGAAGTTCTTGGCTCTCAGCAGATATCAATGGTTATCTATGTGTCTTGCTGGTCAGAAAAACAGCCAGCTACCCAGTCAATTCGGCGAAGGCTAGCTAAAGTGTGCAAAATAAACTGAGGCGAGAATAGGCTCACGTGATGGTACCGCATCGCACGGTGACACGACCCAATATGCGGTACACAGGATATTACAAGACTGAAAATTCCGGAGATTCCGTGCACTTCAAGTACAGGGTAGAACATTTGCGATGAGGATAATTGGCATGAATTCTGCAGCTGGTGTCTGGATAACGGGCAATTTCGTTCTGTTCTTTATATGTGAAGCATTGTTTCATCTACATGTAACCATGAAATATTACTCTTGGGCTACCAGCAGCGCACGGAAAGTTACCGCATCACGTATGCACCACAGCATGAAACTGATGCCTTGGACTGGATTTGGAAAACAGAAAACCGTGGTTCCATATTTCTTTTCAGGGAATATGACCGGTAGTTTTTTGTTTTGAGTAAAAGATCCTTATCTTTACCCAGCATCGTCTACTTGGAAATGCTGCAGACATATGTGCTTTTTCATTTGGAGGACAAAGAGGCATGCATTTCCATTTGGTGGCAGCAGGGTGGCGCATCCGCATATTCTGCTTAAGCGGTGCCCGTTTACCTCACCGTCAAATTTGGTCACCATTGGATCGAACGCGGTGAAACAATGGATTGGCCTACTCGCTCGGCAGATTTGAAGCGCATGCATTTTTTCAGCGGGACTATGTGAATCGGCGAGTGTACCAAAAAACAAGGCGCGTACATTAGGCCAATTGAAAGAATATATTGTGAATGGATGTCGCCCGATCACGAGGGCTACATTGGAGAAAGTACTTGCCAACTGCATCAAGCCGTTTCGGCACTGAAAGCAAACCGTCGGCGGACATTGTGAACATATGCTTCACTCTCGTACTTCTTCGTTCCAACCCATTTCTGTTAATAAACTTCGCTTCACAAATGTGCTGATGAGTGACAAAGATGAAGTAACTAACTTTCACAACTAATTTAACGATTAAATTGGACAATGGTGCTAGTAGTTCTTCTGGTTGGATAACTTTGTGACATTCTAAGCTATCCTTGAGAACATAAACATTATAGGTATTGAAACGTTCGATGACTACTTATGGCGGAATCACTGGGATGCTATGAGCATTGGTTCGTAATGCCTAAGTAAAAACTAGACTGTGTTGTTAACTCAGTTTCCATCCATTACATCTGAGGTTGGTGTTAGTGATGAATTGCAGTGTGTGGCGGCATACGTGAGTGGGGTCGTTTAGTATTTGTTAGATTAATAGGAGGTCTCCACTTAGCAAGCTGTATCGTCTACAGAACACTCCGGGTGTCTTTAGTAGCTGCTGGTACGGAAGGTTGAGCCATCTGTTGACAACTGCATTGCTTTACCATGGGAATTTCGAGCGCCGCGTGGTCATGCTTTAGCCACGAGTGCCAAGCATGGATTGCGTATTCGAAGTGGAAACGCACATAGGCGTTGATCGTTATAGATAATAATGTCAATCCAAGCTTCCGAATGCCATCCGCAAGCAAACAACCTGCTATTTACCGATTTTTGAAACAGATTCCGACTGTATGGAATAACTCAGATCGTCCTATACCAGCAGAATCAGAAGGACTTCTCTGAAAGCATCCGGCAAATGGGATGGATAGGTAAATTACTGCTACGAGCAAGGCTTTAGGGTCAAGGTTATTCACTCCAGAAGAGTTATGTGAACGTAAGTATAGTAGTTTTTTAGAGCTATTTATGCCGTGAATATCATGCTGTATGACACTGATGGTGTGATGACAGAAGCAAGTATAATGTTCGAGGCTAATACCCATAGGGTAGTAGGACTGTACGAGACACGTGAGGCGTCAAATGCCTGTCTTGGTTTTGTGTATTTACTCATTTGCCAATTCAGTCCTTGACAAGTATGTAGGGCAGAGATGTAAATTAAGAGAAATTGATCGGAACGTTCATCTATCCCAGTGAACCAAATGTTCAAATTGTTCGCCGGCGTTTTGCTTGCATGCACAAACCGCTTGATGCAGTTGGCGAGTACTTTCTCCAATGTAGCCCTCGCCATCTCGCGACATTCATTCACAATATACTCTTTCAATTGGTCTAATGTACGCGACTTGTTTTGTAAACTCACCGCTTCACATAGCCCCATGGAAAAAATGCATGCGCTTCAAATCTGGTGAGTGAGCACGCCACTCCATTGTTCCCAGGCTTCCGAACCAATGGTGTGCAAATCTGTTGCTATACCCACATCATCTTAGTAAAATGTGCAGTTGCACCATTCTGCAGCCACCAAATTGTACTGCATGCCCCTTCGACCTCCAGCTGAGGAAGCACGAACCTCTGCAACATTTCCAATAGGACGATGCTAGGAACAGATGAAAATTTAGTACTTCAAAACAACTACCTACCGTTCACATTCGCGCTAGATAAACATGGTCCCAAGTTAAGCTTGCTTGGTACTCTCGTCCAACCAAAATTTGGACTGTGGCTCCTATGAGATGCAGTAATTTTTCGTAGGTTTCTGGTAAATTAAGAATACTTGTTCATTGTTCCATGAAACAGTGTCACGAATGTAAAGACGACAGAATGAATATTCCTGTGATCCAGAAACCAGCGGAAATTTCATGCCGCTTATCCGGACCGCAGGGTTTCAAATCCTGCAGTTGAATTGCACGGAATCTTTGAAGGTGGCGTTCCTGGAATTCTTGGTTTACCGCATATCGGCTCATGTTACAGTGCTGTTCGATCCGACAAATCCCGTGGTCGGGACATTTTGATACATTATTGACTACTACGCCGGCTTTTTAATGCAAGCTGGACCGGTGCTCTTCACATTAAACACCATCAGTTCGCTCGAACTTCCTCAATATTATATGCACGTGCCCGGCGGTAACGATGCGCGTTCCTGCGTTAATTGCATCGATATTTCTTGACTTTGCTGCAGCAGCTTTCGCCCTACATCCGAATAAGCATCGCGCACGCTGAGTAACAGGCAAGTTATGTGATCCCGACTGCAGTGTCTATTCTTGTTCCAATACCCGTGGCATTGAATCAATGATATTTACACGACTTGCTTCATCCTTCTTTCTGAATGGAAGCTGTATATTCTCCATCCGGCAGCTCCGACTACGCAACTAACAAGCCATTCGTCCTCAAGGTTTTGATGTTCATCCGCTGTGCACCAAATGAGATCTACTGTGGACGCTGTGCTTCAACTGTGTAAGGTACAGTGAACCTAAGATACTCTCGTCAGGACATTTCGGCACTTGCTTCACTAAACCTCACGGTCACTACATTGACTTTGGGACAAAACTACTATGTGACAACTGGTGTGTCGGTCAGTCCTTCTCGTTTAGTCTCATTGTGGTAAAGCTGCGTAATGCGCTTTCCGGCGGTAGTCTCAGCTCGCGTGTAAATCTGCCGGCTAGGCCAAGTAAGTCTACAACTTTCCGAATTTGATGGGTGGTGCAATCTCTGAAGCACGTTCGCTAATTCCAACTAAGATACAGCTAGGATGCGTTATTACGCATTGTTAACATGTAGTTTAGCTAAAGTTGACAAATGCGTGTAGATGACCACTTGTATGGTAAGTATTTATAACACCCAGTGTACATGACAATAGTTCTCCAAATGCATATAATAATAAAACGCACGCATTGGGCGCCATTTTGATAACAGCCGATATATGTTATTGATTCGATTTGGACGCTCCTACGCAGGTTTTTCGAAATATCTGGCATTTTCTTGCTGCTTTGTCTATCCTGTCCTTTCTTTTACATATTGGCAACGTTTGCCACAGCTTTTCTGCCATGCTTATGTGTTCGGAGATCATCGTATCTTCTGTGTACTATTGCCTTCATTCCATGTCCTCTGAGCCAAAGTTTCCTTCAGTAATTTTAGCTATTCACGGTATTTTCAAAGCCATCCTCACAAACCACCTTCTGCTTAACTCTAAGCTATTTCTACAATTGTTAATTGTTGCGTATTATTAGCGGGTGGTTATTCGCTGATTCTGCAAGGCTGCAACTTTTGCAGTTTCGAGTGAAGCTCCGGTGATTCCACATCGTTGGGATGTCATCATCATACTCATCATCAACAGCAGTAAAACAGCCATTTGAACTGATGCTTTCTTTCCATATAACCTTGCTGATGTACGGTATAAAGAATGATACGACGGAGAGAAGGGGGCTTACCTGAAAACCTTAATCCTCTAAGCAAACATTCAGGGCCAAGGCGTCTACAACTTGTGTTAACAACCTACCGTCACAAACAACTGACTATCAGGCGAAGACAAATCACGCCTTCATCTTGTTGATGTGTGGTCTTAGCTGCTTTACTAAACGCATAATAACCGCTTTTCATCCATTTGTGGCTTTAAATAAGAGATTTGCAGGAATAGATTTATTAGGCTGACGCTTTCAACTTAATTGATTATGGCTACGAGATGGTCCGGAACGGTATTTGAAGGTTTCCGTCGCTTATTTACTAGTGCTACTTTGTATGTTATCTTTGCTTACCTTAGCATCTACTCATTATGAAGATTCAAATACGCACCGCTGTAATTTCTTACGGATTTACCTCTTATTTCTATCTACTATTGCCTTGACTTCACGTTAGGCGAAGCATGTTAAAATTGAACAGCGAAAAAATGATATAATGTGGTTAGAAATGCTCGAGGCTTGAAAAGTCTGTGGGATGGGTTGTGCGAATAAGGTTTTCTCGAACAAAAGTTACACAAAATGGAGAAGCGCCATATTATCACCATATTATCCATGTTATCATAATATATATCTGTCCACCTCAATATTTTGGCGGTTGCCAAGCACAATGTTCCTCTACTTCTTGTCGTCATCAGTGACCAGTATTAGATCAAGTAATTCAGGCAGTGTATAGCATAATTTAGCCTTTTTTCAAATGTGTAGCAGGGGCGCATAAATATAACAAAGTTGTGAGAGCCTTTCAGTCTTAGCAAAAGCGAAAGGAAAAGTAATTCCGGTGACACCCCAGCGGAGTGTGGTCACTTTCAGCTTATGTCCTATCGATTCGCTGTTGCAGCAAATTTTCATGATTTTGCAGCAAGCTAGAACCGAGGTTTTGCAAGACCAAGTACATCAGGATGCGGTCAATTTGTAGATCTCCATATATTCCACTGTGCACTCCTAGGGCTTTCAGTTGCATATTTTATAGTAACTGGAACATTAGCTGCACCATTTTCGTTGCCCCTGGTCAGGCTGCCCGCAGTGTAGACAGATCATGTTTTAACCAAGTTTGCCATGTCTGCATCAGGTACTCCTCGTGGAGCCTTACACACGCATTGGGGATTTAAGTGTAGATGAAGTGATCGAACCAACCACTGTCCATCAGTAAGTGATTAAGTGATTGTGATTAAGTGATTGTTCGTGGTTTTGGATGCTTGTAATGAATGCGCCGAATACCGAGGTCGTTCTTCTCCACCCCCAAGTTCATTCACCTGTGAGGCGGCCTTGAACATATGGCCTCCATGCTCATTCGCGGAATTGGTCCTGCGGCGTTCGTGTGCAGTTTTACACTTGTCCGCCTTAAACGGAAGTGGATTTGACTTTTGATAATGGTAAATTTTTGCAGGTTTGTAACACGGATGCGCCATCTCTATCCTTCCTGAGGTAATCGTCATGCCTGGATTTGCCCAAATGCTTTATTATTTGCAGGATAACTTGGGTATTTAAATGTCACCTGACTCCGTTTCTCTCAGCTCCGACATTATACTTGCTACTCAGCTGTACTTAACTTGATCATCGTTTCAAAACTTTTGCAGTCTTTTGATAGACATAGCATTGTGGGTTTTGCTTTGCAGCCGTACCAACTGGAATATTTTCTTCTATAACTCATTCTCAACTACGATGCACCGTTTCAGGACCGAGTGAAAATTTATCGCACAAAGTTTTATCACGACACCTTGCATTAAACTTTATTGAGATCATTCTGTTTTTTTACGATACGCCGCCTAAACACGTACAAAATTTGCAGCACGTATGCGGTACGCTTTAGTGCATTTTAACCGCAAGTTCAAAGTAAACACGCGTGGAATTGTTCCTTTTTTCTGCAATTGATCTACTGGTGAACTTCATATCGTCCCATTTCTCGGGTTTTCTGTAGGTCGGGGAAAAAGCGCACCATGTTGAAGCTGAAGCACAGTGTTTATCTGCGCTTACAACGTCACCGCCGCCAACTTTATCTCTTCTAGGAGCAACAGATAGCTTCCTTGCCGATTACAATGCCACTGTCTTCCCCACACCACCGTGTCTTTCTTTCTATGGTTGAAATATACACAACCGTAATATCCGCATCAGATATCACTGTGTTTCAACATCCGTTGGGTGGTCTGGATCATTTGGCGAAAATGTTGGAAGAAAAACACTATTCTTTTTTATTGGATACATAGATTTGCTTACTTGCGATATAATATATTTTATTTCTTGTACTCTCATGTTAAGAATAGATGATGGACGGTAAATGTAAACCTTTTATGCCATGGTTGGATCTGAACTAGAACGCGTAACTTGCAGATGGAAAAATTGAGTCATTATCATCATCAGCATCATACAGGTTATCTAGAGGTGGGGAACACCTCAGCTACTGTGCCGCAAAAAATGAAAAAAGGAGAAAAAAAGCAACTGATGCAAGCAGGCTGAGCTACCGGTAACGAATGGGCATCGTTCTGGTAAGCTACCAGCCGGCTGCTGTGCACCCAAAAAGAAAAAAGTATTATGCAAGATTATATAAGGCTAAATAATGAGATCGTGGTTGGAGAGGGAGGCTAAGAAGGATGGGCTGGGACTAGGAAACTCACAGCACGAACGCCACTGAGGTCAGCTCCTTGCCATATCAGCAAGTGTGTCCAACCAAACGTGTACATCGTCCTTTGGACCACAACCAGGGAGTCGAGACTCTCCAATCTAGGCCAGCTCAGAAGTGAGGGCCTTCATTCCTCTGGTTCAAGTCATCGCTCGGCCACCCCTCCTCTTCTTCCATCCACACCCCCGGCGCGTAAACATACACGTCGCGGGAGTCGGTGGGCTGGCATGTGTAACACGTGGCCGAGCCATCGGAGCATGGTGCGTGAAATAACGGTGCTAAGCGGTTCATTTCTTTTTCCTGTGCCATAAACAAGGCGTCGAACACGCTCGTTGCTCACGCGGTTTTCCCAACAAATGTGAGCTAAATTACCAAGGCACCGATTGTCGAACGTAACTAGCCTCTTCAGGTCCGCTGCTTTAAGCCGCCAGGTTTCACAGCCGTACCGTAGGGTTGAACGTACTGCTGCATTGTACACTATACCCTTCATGGTGAGAGTGATGTCGCGCCGGCGCCATAAGTGGCGACGGTTAGCAAAAGCGCCCCGAGCTTTTCCTATACGATTCGTGATTTCATCTTCAATCTCACGGGCGCTGATACAACTTCCCAGGTAGTTGAATTTTTGAACGACTCCTAGCTGATCCCCACCAAGGGTCAGCGTAGGAGGCAGTCCAGACCAATCTTAGAGAAACGCTTTGCACTCCGAGGGTGCGAAGCAGCTAGTGCTGATCTGTCCAGTGCCGCTTGGCACGTTTGTGAGCTGTCACAGATCAGGGCAATATCATCAGCATACTCTAAATCAAGAAGTCGTTCTCCTGGGAGTAGCTTTACACCTTCTGAGTCGTGTCCTGTAAACGCGATTTCCATGACTTCGTCAACAGCGAAGTTGAAGAGAAAAGGTGACAGCGGGCATCCTTGTCTCACGCCGCTGGAGATATTAAAGGGCAACGACAACTTGCCGTAAGCCCTCACTCTGCCCGAGCTACGAGCATATAATGCTCGGATAATATTCACATATTTCTCAGGCACACCTTTCCTGAGTAGACAGTCCCAAAGTGCATGTCTATCCACCAAATCGAATGCACCTTTGATATCGAGGAACACGACAACGGTGGGCCGCTAATATATCTGACGGTGCTCCAACAACTGACGCAAGGTGAAGATGTGGTCAATGCAGCCACGAACTCGACGAAATCCAGCTTGCTCTTCACGAATCTGGCTTTCACGAATGCCAGTCGGTCTGTGAATGATGACAGAAGCAAGCAATTTAGACGCGATGGAGATCAGACTGATTCCTCTATGGCTGCCGCATTCGGACCGTGAGCCTCCCTTGAAAATTGGGACTATGATTGAGCGGCTCCAATCGGTTGGGACAGTCTCCTGCTCCAACAGTCTCACTAGTAACTCGTGTAAAGCATCCACAAGAGCAGGTCCCCCGAATTTGAAGAGGGCCGGAGGAAGGTCATCAGGGAGCGCGGCTTTGTTCAACTTCAACAGTCCGATCTCGCGTTTAACTTTTGAGCAAGAGGGTGGATCCAAATGAACAGCCCATGGAGCGGGGCGATCACTGGTCGGCGAGAAATCTAACCATTCCGACCGATTAAATTGCCGTTCAAAGTGCTCAGTCCAACGTTCCAGGCGTTTTGATAAGTTGTGAATAGGCTGTCCACTCTCGTCACGTATAGTTTCACTATCACCAAGTCTCCTGCTGCCCGTTTCCCGTATAAGACGGAATAACTCATGATGGTTACCAAGGGCAGCGGCCATTTCCATCTTTGTTGCACGACGAGACCACCAGGATTCGCGGTCTCTCTTCAGGCTAGCACGGAGTTTTGCCCGGAGCTCTTTGCGAGTTTCATTGTGTTCGCTTCCAGCCGGAATATGCCGGCGAGCAACTATATGTTCCAGAGACTTGAAGAGACCCAATGTTCATGTTGGCGATTAGACATACCACATGAGGATTTGCCTGCTACTAGTAAAGCCAGTTGCATATGAGACCAGTGAGCTTCAATTGCATCCATTGAGCGTTTATCCAACTCGGATGACAGCGTAATTTGATAGGTGTTCAGAACAGCTGGCTTCACCAGTCTACCGATGACAATGCGCTGACAACACCATCGCGGGCGTCCGCCAAAGCGCATCCGCAGGTCAACACATACAAGTGCATGATCGGTGTCCACACCTGTGCTCCAAATCAAGCGACAGTTCTGAACGCAGCCTCTCCATCGGTAACTTATCGCAATGTGATCGAGTTGTGTCCATAGCTGGTTCGAGGCTGGTGGACGCCAAGTCACCCTCCGGCGGGTGCTGTGTCGGAAATTAGTGCTCGCAAGAAATAAGCGAGCATCCTCACACAAATGAAGTAACCGCTCACCGTTATCATTACGGGAGCCTATACCATGTTGGCCTCCCAGATGCAGCTCATCTGTGGATAATTTTCCAACTTGAGCGTTCAGATCCCCAGCCAGTACTACAGTGTCCGAGCTTCTTCTGTGGCGAAGCAGTTCGTTCAGTTGGCGATAGAAGTCGTCTTTTACTGAGTCATCGCTACAGTTTGTCAGTGCATAGGCAGCGATAACGAATAGACACCTGTTAGTCCCACGCGACTTCGAAGTTTTGAACGAGCCAGCCAATCGGACCGCACACATCCGGCTACTGATTGGAATCCAATCAACCAGAGCAGCTTCAGCCCGGGGACTCAGGGCAATACCAACACCGGCTTGGCCGGTGCTCGAAGCTGCATCGTCACCGGATAGGCGCAATGAGAAAGTGCTGCTAGTGTCACCTGAAGGGGATCGCAGAGTGAGTACAGAGCTCGAGTCTTGCAGGCGGGTCTCCGATAAGCAGCAGATATCGATCGAGAGGGTCTCTAATGTTCGGGCAAGTGCTGCCTGTTGACCGATCTGAAGCAATGTGCGAACATTGAGGCATGCCAGTCTGAAGGAGGATCGAGGGCTCCAAATGGAAGCCGATGAACTGGAATGGGCCGCTTGCTTGGACATGGGCCTGTTGACAGTGCAGGAATGACGCTCTGCGTTCACCTGTGAGTTGAAACTAAAAGACAAGCGACTATTGAAGCAAGGTGGGGGAGGGCCGAGAATTGGGGGTTGAAAACAGGGGGATAAAAGTGAAGCTGGAACGGGACGATAAGGGTGAAAAAGCGCAAGAAGGGGAATAAGAAGATGGGAAGGCTTGAGCAGTAGCATCCAAACCCCTATCCACCCTGCTCGATGCAGCAGATAGGGCACCGTTGATTATCCTCTGCGGTGGCCAGAGCATCAGCAATTTGTTTGGGAAAGATTCATTGTATTGCGTGGGCAGGATACTGTCAGGTTGCCCAGGCCTAGACAGGAGAACGATTAGGGTTCTCAACCAAAGCCTTTGGTTCAAAAACCTGACCGCAAGGCAGCGGGTTTGGCACTGGACTACAAGGAGTCCGTTTTAAGGAATAAGGAGCCACCCTCATTCCAACCCCCAACCTGGAGGACCAGGAGGCTGAGTTTGTCTGGCCTCTAACCATTGACCAATCTGGTATGAGTGGCTCTGAAGGTGCAAAAGCACCACCCAGTATAGCTCAATGGATCACTGAGGCACACAAACCATCGCACCACGGTAAGGTCCAGCCTCATTGCGAAAATTGAGTATTTAATGACCATTTAATTATAGTTGGGATCAGCACAGTGGCGATTGATTCCGTGTGTTTCAAAATGAATTTGCGCAAAATATGAGGATTGCTGTGGCATCCAGTGAGGATCTTCCAGGTTCAAGAAATTCCTTCAAGCTAATTTTACAGCTGAGCTGTTGTAAAGCAACTTCATCTTAATTGCACTGTGGGGAAGTAGACAGGCTGTCGTCCATTCGCAAAGTAATCGACGATGCCGTCTACTGTATAGTCCGAAGTATTTCAACTTCCGTTCGGATGAACGGTTAAGCTTCCCAATGGCGCACCCGGAACCCTGATCTTCATTTTTCTCCAGAGCACAGTGATCGCATTTCAGCAATCGCCGCCAGGATCAAAGTTCGTATTCGATTTGTGAATGAACTGAATACAGGGTATTGCATCGCAAGAGCCGGTTGAATTTTAAATATATGACATGCCGTATGGATAGTAAAATCATCGTAACTTAGACATAACATTTGGTGATAATCTAATCATCCATCATGAACGTAAATAACATTTAACACGTCTGATATCACAAATGTACCACGTTGGTTTAAATGTGAAGCAGTTGTCTGTATCAAATGGTGGAGAAACGCAAACCTAACGGGGTTTTTATCTTCTGTACACCTTTGGTAACCTTGTCATTTCCATGGCAGTCTATTAGCAATATTTACCACCTTTCCTTCCAGGCATAATGGGTGTTGATATCGCTTATATTCAGTATTATAAGCAAGTAATTCTGTCTGGTTGTAATGAACAGTGTTCGCAAGTAGACCAGCAGACATTAGGAGGCAATTTCACTAAAATATAATACGCAGTACTTCATGATGTGAACAGCTAGCACCCGATGATATGGCAATATATAACGTCCTAGTGATTTCCACCACTCTACCCAAGTCAAACATTTTCGACTCTGAATGCGTCAGGTAACGGGGGGGGCTAGACTTGTTTGATCTTATGTGCCTCACCACGGGTAAAACGACTGTAGTCGGCAACATCTTCATACCAAGTACTGGAGCTTATATGGAGCACCAAAATCATGCGCACTCTGCTGCGATCATGTCTTTTTGCGTAAACTACGGAATAATAGTCGGAGCGCAAGCGTGCATCTAGGTCCTTCTCGTCAGACGTGGGGTTCAGCAGTTAGCCGTCAGTGGTATAATTTTGACGCCAACACCCTTAGTCAGTCAAGGAAAACCGGCTTAGTTGAAATCATTGAGAAGCGTACAATAGTTGGAAGTTGAAGTTGTGAAGTAGATGATGTCTTTTTGAATTTGGTTGCGTTCGTTAGTGGTTTGGATCACGCTCCAAATATTCGTCTCGTCTGCATGAATGGCACACAGCGACCGAATATGCTGTGTCGGAATACTGAGTTGTTATGGCAACAGAGTGGGAACCGGTACAATGCATTGAGGAACTCAAAGTAAATTATTATACCAGCCAGTTAGTTGACCGGAACATATACACATTTAATTTGTTCAAATGGACAGCCTTGTATCTAGAGTTACATGACGCATCAACAATGAACATTCTCTTATAGGAGAAGCGGTCTACATTCTTAGCCGTGTCCTGTGTTTGGCTAAAATTCGAAGTAGATAAATCACAAGGAATTACGAATGATTCTGCTAGAAAGTATTAACTATTAGTCGCCAGCTGTTTAAATATGCATGCGGAATCTAGCATGGCACATGCCGTTGGTACATCAATAGACATTTTAATGCCAGCAGATCTGGCAGACAATCTACGCGAAATTTACAAAAAGTGTTCTCAGCAACCATATTTCCCAAAGAGCTAATCCCAGTATTCATCAAACTCGTGATAAAAGTCACCCATTCGGTTGAAGTGATAGAAGAATATTACATATGGCTTTTTACAGAAAACATCCGGATAATATTGGCATATCTTGCGTC
>CALYDF020000931.1:0-19088 GCA_944474145.2 Dicrocoelium dendriticum | reverse complement strand
CATCATCATCATTATACGTTAGCTGGAGGTGGAATACACCCCAGCTATTGTGCCGCAATGCAAAAAAATAAGAAAAGGAAAACAAACGGTGGCACGGCCGCTGTGTCCCTAGTAACGGATGGACATCATTCCGGAGAGCTAACAGCTGGCTGCCGTAAAAGAGTCATATTATACCTATCAGGTGAGATCATGATTGGAGGGGGATGCTAAGCAGGAGGGGGATGGACAAAGGAACTCACAACACAAACGCTATTGGGGCCGGCTCCAAGCCATATCAGCGAGTGTGTCCAAGCAAACGTGTTCATCATTCTTAGGACCCCAGCCAGGCAATCGGGATGCAACAACCGACGCCAAATTCGAAGTGAGGGTTTTTATTCCTCTCGACCAAGTCATCACTTGGCCTCCCCTCTACCTCTTCCAACCGCACCCACAACGCGCAAACAATGCACGTCGCGGGAGTCGGTGTGCTGGAATGCGCAACACGTGGCCCAGCCATCGGAGCCTGGTGCGTGATATAATGGCACTGAGCGGTTCACTCGCTCTTCCTGCACCAAATACGCGACGTCGAACACGCTCATTGCTCACGCAGTGTTCCCACCATACATGAGCTAAGCTGCGCAGGCAGCGATGATCAAATGTGACGAGCCTCTTCATGTCTGTCGACCTTATGGGCCAGGTTTCACAGCCATAGAAGAGAGTTTAACGGACGGCTGCGTTGTAAACTCTGCCCTTGAGGGCGAGAGTAATGTCGCGTCTGCGCCACAAGTGGCGGAGATTGGCAAAAGCACCTCGAGAGTTTGCTATACGTGGTTTCTACGAATGTTTGTAGTCTGATAATCAAACGTGACGACGGTTACACTTCATTACAACTTGGCAACCTGGCTAACTGTATTTAGCTGAAACTTGGTTACCTTTAGAAATAACGGCGGTAAAGGTCGAAATCAGCGGCCATTCTTGCTGCCGTGGTGATATGCAATCAAATGACCGCGGTGGCCAGCCGGTATACACGCAATCTTCGTTGTGTGAGATACTCGTAAGCACCTACAGAAGGGGTAATGATTTGTGTGAGCAGGCATGGTTTTCGATCATCCTGAGAAGCGACAAACGCTCGTGGGTATTGTGCATCATAGTCCACGTAGTTACAACTTTGACTGGTTGCCCCATGTGTGCAAAGACATGAATTGTGCGCTATTCCTGCTATTTCAACCTTCCTCGGATGTGGTCTACTGAGGTTGAGCCTCTTCTTGCCACTGCAAATTGGGACGGGATTTTTGGAGGCCCACCTCACTAGTGGATCAGTGACTTTACTTATTGGGCGGACGTAGACAGTGTAGATAGACAACCGCTTAATCGAGTGGTGTCTCTCGAACAGTGGCGTGCTGCAGGGCACAGTGCTTGGGTCCAATTTGCTCCTGATCCAAACTAACGACTTGCTTCAAATTTTCAGTTCATTTTGCGCGTTGTTAGCAGGTAATCTTAAGATTTGAAGAGTAATTCCGGCGTCCGACGACTGCGACCTGCTTCAGCGTGAGCTTGTGAGCCTGTCCATGTGGTCAGCAAAACTCGACCATTCGATCAACGCAGTCATGTCCGTATTAATGTGTCTGGACAAGGGTGCTAATGGCTAAGTCTACAATCCGGCCACTTAACAGTTACAGCCATCACTATCCGTGAAAGTCATCACGCTGCGATTTGAACTCAGTTGAAAACACAAACACGTATTAGCAAAACGGACTGCACATTCTCTGAGGGCTCGAATGCAGCTTCTTCACTTGACTTGAAGAGGTTGTCATTCGCCTCTTCTGTTCTATCATTAGAACACTTATAGAGAACCGATCGCCCGCATACCGTCCGATCTCCCAAGACGAGTTGCCACAAGGCTCATCCCCGGTTCACCAGGTGTGTCATATGAAGACCGATGCAAAATATTTGGCTTGTCCACCCTATTTTATAGTTGTATGCGGTTTGACTTCATCATGACACAATAGATTTTACAACTGCTTGATTACCAATGTTGAGGCCTCTGATAAATCTGCACACATCAAGCAGCTCACGAGTACACCGGTACATGCTTTTCGTACCGGATTTGAAAGTCAAATAACTGATAAAAGGTCGCATTAATACCGAGACAAGCACATGAAGTTTTTCACATAGGGGAACAACATTATATTTAAATGAGAGCAAACGACGTGCTTACGTCTCACAATCATCTAATTTCGCAACAGTCAATTTCATGTTATTCATTCCCGAATTTCACAATATATATAACGCAGCCTAGTCCGAAAAACCAGCAGACGCTTTCTACCCATTAACGCTCGTTAGTGGTGCGCATTCCCTCGGTCCAATACTAATGCTCGAACCCGTTACCAGTAGAGGTAGATGCTAACCAGCCAGCAGCCTAAGCCACTGAGCAATGGAGAATTCGGCTGGGCTAAATAATTTGCAAGCTAGCCGGGAAATAGGACCAGCTAGCCTACAATGTCACTGAGAGTGGCTAGCATGCGAGATGATGTCGTCCTGCCGCTTGACGCTATATCCATAGCACTTAATGTGCATTACACATAAGCAGCAAGATTGCAATTTTAATTTTAAGGAATTCATCGCAGTAGTTCACTTCTGGTGCGTAATCGGACTAAGCTATGCTAAGTAGCTTGTGAAGTACTGAAAAGAATAGATTGAAATTACAACCAGAATCCTGCTAATTATGTGTAATAGTCAATAACGTCAGGTAAATATTAGGCTAGATCTAATTCTTTACGTACTAGAAAACTTCCTTTCCTGATAAAGCAGGATTTGTTTTTACCACTTCCGAAAGAGGAGAGATGCAACTCAAAATTTCGACAGCAAGAAACAAAACAATGCAGACTTGCCTGATATAAAAGTCATGATCATAGTAAACACTTCACGAAATAATTCGATGGAGCTCCGTCTAGATAAGTAATAATAACTTCACAATCGCAAAGGTTGCCAGAAAAAAGTTGACCATCTAGCTCGCGATTAGAGAAACGCAAAGACTGTGGACATCTATGCGTTTTTCAAAATGTGCAAATAAAATATTACACAGGAATTCTTTTGGAGTAAAAACAAATATGAGTATATACTCCAAAAGCAATTTCCAACAACCTAGCATACAATAAATGACGAATGAAGCATTCTGTGCCCAGTAACAGTAAAAATATACAAGGAGAAGATGTGTGCTGCAAACTGATATCATTTCGCGCTTTCTGATCACATGCAATCGAACGATATCTAACGATCATGAAAAGTGAATTCATCGATTAAATTGGCAATAGAAAGTGAATAGAAGAAATATAACGGCATAAACTCTAACAGGATCACAACACTTGACACGTATCACTATCCCCAAGGAAGCTTGGGGTTGATAGTCAACTGCTTTTACACACATATTCCAGATGGCTGTGAATAATTGCCACAGCAATCGCTAGCTTGAAGATCTTGGTGTTTTCATTACGGTAAATAACCGTAAACGCAAGTTAGAATCCATTTAGTGCCCGCTCCAATTAGATGTCTGGCTAGCGAAAAAGTCGGTAATTTGGGTCTTGTCTATTGCCCCTACGATTGTTGTGCCAAATTTGTAGCAATCCAATTCGGTTTGTGCACACCGATCCGCTTGCTCAAACGTCAGTGTGTTCCGCCGATGTAACTTCTTCCACACTTACAAACAAAATTGTAAATGCATTTTGTTTTGGCAAACACCGACGGAGCCAGCTTAAACTCAGGCACTGGTAACTTCCTGCTTGTTCAACATGGGGACAGTACTGCAGCACTGAATGTGCGTCGAATTGCTGTGATAAAACGCTGATGGACTTGCGTAGCCATCTAATCCCCTTGAATGGCGATTGAAGAAAGCGGGCATTTTCGACACTTTGAGAGGCTTTTGATTTTTCCCGTTCCGTCGTACGACGGTGAAACATTATGAACCCTGTCTTTAGCCACTGGCCTCTAGCGTTTGTGTAATGAACTGCAATTGATCTTTGACACTACCAATAATGCATATTTCAAGTGCTCGTTGGAAAAGCGCTTTGACGAAGAAAGGTTTTGCCCAACCGTTTTGAAGCTGCTGAATTTTTGTAAAGTCCCGTCTAAGTTGCTTTTCGTTAGACAGAAGATGGTATCGAGCCTTTGTCAGTGCTTGTCGAAATACATGCAAAAAACAAATAGTTGTTGTTTTTTAACTCACATGTAAAATGAACGTTTGGGTATGCATTATTCATCCTCAAGAGAAGACTTTTGGAGCCACTGATTTTGGGGAGATCACTTGCGTATCGTCAACGTAACGCTTTTATTGACGCAGCTGTCCGAGGTGTGAGTCAAAGCATGCGTCAACCACTAACAAGAAAATAACTTCTAGCGTGGGACCGAGTGAACTTCCAATTGCAATGCTGTCCACTTATCGGTAGGACTCATCCTAGAATAAGAAATGTACATTCTCTGTGCATAACACAATTAAATCTTTTGGATATTCTATGGGAACTGGCTACGATAATTTTCTATTCTTTACGAAATCGCACGGGTATACCAGCGAATCTCTTAACGGAACGTTTAGCAAAATTTGTTTGCATATATAGAAGTAAACATATTACATTGTCTGCTATGTTCAACGTTTGCACAAGTTGTAACAGTTAGAAGAAGTATTTGGCAGTGTGCTCACGACAATTTGTCTGACTGGCGTTAGTATCCAGAAATAACACGAGGTCAGTTTATGACACAGAGGATAATTCCTTACACAAACGCTAGAGGCCAGTGGCTAAAGACAGGGTTCATAATGTTTCACCGTCGTACGAGGGAACGGGAAAAATCAAAAGCACTCAAAGTGTAGAAAATGCCCGCTTTCTTCACTTGCCATTCAAGGGGGATGAGATGGCTACGCAAGTCCATCAGCGTTTTATCACAGCAATTCGACGCACATTCAGTGCTGCAGTACTGTCCCCATATTGAACAAGCAGTAAGTTGCCAATGCCTGAGTTTAAGCTTACTCCGTCGGTGTTTGCCAAAACAAAATGCATGTACAATTTTGTTTGTAAGTGTGAAAGAAGTTACGTCGGCAGAACGCTGACGTTTGAGCAAGCGGATCGGTGTGCACAAACCGAATGGGCTTGCTACAAATTTGGCACGACAATCGTAGGGGCAATAGAAAAGACCCAAATTACCGACCTTTTCGGTAGCCAGACATCTAATTGGAGCGGGCACTAAATGGATTCTAACTTGCGTTTACGGTTATTTACCGTAATGAAAACACCAAGATATTCAAGCTTGCAGTAGCTGTGACCCTTGTTCACAGCCATCTGGAATATGTGTGCAAAAGCAGTTGACTATCACCCCCAAGCTTCCTTGGGGATAGTGATACTTGTGTCAAACGTAGTGATCCTGTTAGAGTTTATGCCGTTATATTTCTTCTATTCACATTCTATTGCCATTTTAATCGATGAATTCTCCTTTCATGATCGTTAGATATCGTTCGATTGCATGTGATCAGAAAGCATGAAATAATATCAGTGTGCCGCATCCATTTTCACCTTTCTCATGTAGAAATGAAGTTTTCTGTTCGGATGCATTATTTTGTCAAATTAATGTAGATTTTTTAAAGTTTACTGATAAACTGAGGAATTCTTCGTGCTGTATAAATCTATAATGTACTTTGCAAACTAACATCCAGCCAAGCACCTTCTATCTTTTTATAAACAAATGTGATTTGATCAATAGCTTTCTATCTTCTTATAGCTTTATTCAAATCCTTGCTTTCAATAAAGCAATAGCCAGCGGCACTACTATCAAGGTTCGTAGGTGACGCATTTTAAGCCGTATATTATATTACGTTAAAAATTTAAATTAAACGTCTGTAGCCACCATGTGCGACAGATGAACGAAATGGTTTGTTTTCCGTAATCAAATTTGAAGCGTTGTTCAACGCTTTTTCTAGTTTATCTCTCAAAAAATCAATCATACACACTTATAACGCAAGGATAAAAACAGTAGATAACATTTAACTATAATGCTTCTTGCATTACAGTTTTACTCATGTTGATCCTCCGTCATATTCCAAACGTGTTTTGTTTAAGATATGTACCAGTACCTAGAATTCTCTATTGCTTGTGATCTACACACGGTCTTCTTATACGGGGGCACTGATTATAGCCAACCAGCTATATTGGAAGGTGGTCATTCTGTTTTTCCATTATCTCATGCAATCGGATTATATGGTTCATGAGAGCTCCAAATGCAACATAAAGGATGATTTTTCAACCTACCTTTCAATCAGTGACCCTACCTAGCCTGTTAAAGTTACCTGATTAGGATATCTTGCACATCAACAAGCTAAAAGCCTCTGGCCTTGTTCTAAAGCTACATTTTGCCAAAAATGACAGATGATTAACATTGAATCCATACACCGACCATTGCTTTCGTACCTTACTGGCAGAAAAAAGGCAGTCAACTTTAATAATCACACCTATTACAACCCCTTCACAAGTGCCGTCATTCAAAACGATGCGCAGAGATCGCTGCTTTCACTCCATCATCAATTTAATTCGTGACAACTTTGTTCATGTGGAAATATCATGAAAGTAAATGGCTTCAAACATTCACCTCCCATAGGGCTTAGGCCAAGATTCGAAATCTAAAGATTGACGTCGATACGTTTAAGCACAGAGTTGTAACAACAAATTGAGTCTAACCATTCACAAGAGCAATTATAACTCCTCTCAACTTGATAAAAGAATACGCCACAAATAATAATCGGTGACTCACTTGCGTGTGGTAACTAGCTGCCAGAACAGTAACAAGAAACAGCCCCTCTAAACATCTTAAGTACCCATTATGCCATTCTACGAAAATGAATGTCATGTTCTTCATCCTGTTCGCTGTAACCATTGTCAGACCCAAAAGCGTAACAACTAACACACACCCAATTCAGGGTAAATTCAGCAACGCGAGGATGTGTGTCAGAGGGTCGAACGAACGTGTTTAAACTTCAAAAGGCACAAACTGTTTTGTTTGTTTGCTTGCTCGTTTTTCCTTAGATACTCATGTGATATAAACGTTACAAAACGCTTTCGAAAAACCAGATATCACCAATTTTACTGAAGTATCTAAACGTGTATATGTGCACGCAATGCATCAATGCGTTTGAAGAATGGACCAGCTTTCCATTAGCAACACTAGGCACGCTGCGGCATCATTGACAAAGAACACTCACTATCAGAAAAGCTTCCATCGTTAAACAGTTAACGAGGTGAGATTAGTAATTGCTCAATTAATCCCCCTTAGTCTTATAGTGTGATAAATGCTAACTTCTGTATACTACCCTAAGAGCTATGCAACTCTTCAAAATTAACGGCATACGTATAGCGACCTATAATAAATAACCAGTTGACACATAAGATCCATTCAGTTATCATCCCCCGTGAAATATAACCTAAAAATAATGAAATTTTGTCAAAACCTTGGATAAAATGTCGATTAGAGCAGAACTATGGAAAATAGAGGCAGCTAACTAATCTTTACCAAACTAATGGTACTTTCTGTTTGATTTGTTATGCACAATTGAAGGCAATCCTCCCCATGTAATATTGCAATACATACAAAAGAAACTTCTTTATCCAGAGTATTTATCCATGTTACATCCCCTACTACCCCGTAGTCGGTCTCGATATCCCTATTTTCACGTCATAGCTGATTTAAATTACATGATTGTGACCTGGAAACTTCGTTCAGGATACATAGTTAAACGGTATGACAAAAAAGTCTATGAGGCTTATTGGACAATAACATGTTGACAATCACATGTTGGCTATGATCACTACGTGTGAGAAATCGGTCAAGTACGTACGGTTTGTTTGCTAGCTGGAATCTTGTGAGCGATATGACATGATTATACAAAGGAATTTACGCGACAACTTCATGCAATTTGCTTTAGACTGCTAACTGGAGGATTCCGACACCTTCAGCTAGAGCAGATTGAACTGCCAGCTATGAGATGTGGCTGTACCTAGAATATGTTACCATGCTCAGGGAGGGTATCAAGCGGCAATCCATTCCCGAACTTGATGGGATTGTGTGATAAAGAACATTTTCCAAACACTTCTTTGTTTCCTAATCGGAGACAGGACCAAATTGACTCAGTAACATAAGTTTCCGGATCATAGAATATATAGTGCGTCTCAGGTCATTGCGGTAATAAAGAACATTATCTCTCCTGATCGTTCGGTTCTTCCTGGTGAGTGACATGCCCGCTATCTCGACTCAACACCAGCTACGTCTTATTGCAACTGGGTCTCCGTACTGAAGAATAACTCCCAATTATTCGCGACCTGGCCTCATCGAATTCGGCAAGTTCCCTGATAAGCCTTTGGGCATTGGTTTATATATATGATGGCTAGGATTTCAGCAATGATTCCAAGACTGTACCATTCAGCTACGAGATTTCGCCGACTAGTAGCCGGCTGGTGACTATTCGTTATTTCGATAGGCATTTGGCGATTAGTTGGATTGTAGTAAATCACAAATCTAGTCTTTTACTTGCATCGAATGCAGACTGCCACTCTCGTCATTACCAGATTTTATGGGCTAGTCAGACACACTGATATTGCTTGTCTTGGCATTCACCGACCAAGTATAAAGAATGTGCTCCTAAGCTGTCGAACGTTAGGCCTCGCTACATAAAGACGGTCGAACCAGTGTTTGCAAGTTGGTAGATGTTACACCATAAAGGCGGTCAACACTTGGCCGTCAGTGACCAAGTATTCAAAAAACAAAATGTTTGCTTATTGCCCCATAAGCTGCAATTCCATTGTGGTACACAGTGCAGCCTGGGTAACCGAAGCAGAAACAGGCAATTCAACGCACAATGGTTTTCTCGAGTTAACCATCAGTTGCTAGGGGCACCAGTCAAAACCTGCAGAGGGCGGTGGATAAACAAATTGTCTAGGTAAGCGATTATCTGTCCAATCCACAATGGTCGGCTTAAACTCGCTTGGGTAGACCAGTGACTGCAGTGATGATCCTGCCTTCACCTGGTGGATGGAAGTATATAAAGCCGCTTTGACCCAGTTCCGGGTACGAAAAATGATACACAATGGATAAGTGTTCACCACACATTATCCCTCAATTTTTAATTTATCCCTTGATTTAAGCTGACAAACTGGTGTCATCGAAAGATAAATACATTATATCCTAAATAGTTGTGTTTCAAATATCCACCATATTTACTGTCTAAATATAACCAGGAGATCTAGTTTATTGGTCTGATCAGATACTAGTCATAAACAGCACAAAACTATGTAGCTACCCTTAAAATGGTTAACAACATGGCTCAAAAGACTTCTGCCCAATCACTCGAAGCAAAGCAAAGAAGATCTGAAGTGTTTGATTATTCAAAATCAGGCTGGTTTCATGTTTACTAAAATGACCGTGCGAAGTTCGGTGCGAGTATTTAGGGCTCTACACTTTGTCCTATCTTCGGGTGTGAGTCGATCTCACTGTGGCCTACCGCGTAAGACTTCTAGTTGAATTGCTCATGTTGAGGTCGCTTCTTCACTTGTAAACGCCACGTAGCACAAGCGGACACCGGTTCAAGCTTGTGTTACCGGATGCAAAGCAAGCACCTTACCGTTTTTGATTCGAACTGACAATGGTACATGTTTGGAACAATCTACCAAAACAAGTCATAAATACCAGACACATATAGCAATTCAATGTTTTATTGATCTACATTTCACGACAATTCGAATCAGTGAACGAGTACACATTGGCATTAACATCAAACGTATAGGAGGCCAGGAAAATTATACTTCAGAAATTTCAAGTGGAAAGTAAGAAATTGAAAAGATCAAATTAACTCGAATAACTGACACGTTTTAGAACATTTTGGTTATGTTGCGAAGAGGTTCCACAGTTATAAAATTCTACTTGCTCCTACAGAACATTATTAATTATTCAATTGTTTGTAGAAAAATGCACGAAGTTGCACCAGCAAACATTCCTTAAATTCCTTCCCGTCAAACCAGAATATCTTGTGATCCCGTCACAATAACTGTATGCTAGATGGAAGACTCCATAAAACTTGAGACCTCAATACCCGGTATGAATTACCAGTACAGCCATCGACCCAGAACGAAATCCGGTGCAAATTGGGGTCACCGTTCACATCCACACGCTGAGCTTGTTTCTTTACTGTCGGGTTCAATTTAGCTACACTAGATGCTGCCATTAGCCCAAAAGGCTCAGTGGGAGATGTTCACTGGCCATCGTGTGCTGTCTGTCAGTATTCATATTACAGATAGATTATGTTCTAACTGTCAATATGAAGAGCTTACTGACACTGTCATCTAGTTAGATTCTGGAAGGAAGACTTCAGCTTGCACAACTTAGAAGCTTAAACGAATCTCTATTGACAATTCCGGGCTGAATTTTAAGCAGTGGTCATCCGTTGCGCTATTCCTATGCGATTCTTAAGAGGGAAAAATTAGTCCGTTTTTTCTTCGAGTTCGCCATTAAAAATTCGTAGTCGAGGTAAAAATTTGGAGCGCACCTATCATGCACGCTGCTATTTCGTATCATCTGTTACGCAGAGTATATCAAAGGATGTGTTGGTGTTGCAACCCATTGCAATGAATTGTATCAATAACGCAACTAGCTGGTGCTTAGTCGATTGCACTCTGGAAGGGGTTAGCCAAACAGTTAAGAGGAATGGTGGCAAGCACATTCAAATTCAAATTCCGCCGCTTAAAAGCTGAAGTTGTTCCTAAAGAGTAGGCCAAGAAATGCGTGATTTTATGAAACACAGCTAGCCTCAATCATACACTGTCTCCGATCAAGAAAGACTGGAGCATTTATACAACCAATAGAAACCAGTGAATCAAACTGATTCATGGGAAAAGTGTAAAGCAACGTCATAATATTCGGCCAGAAATTTCTGCTGGTCCACGGACCCCCAATCCCCGTAGATTTCGACACTGATTTCCTGCACCCCTTGCAGTATGTAGGCTAGTGCAAACAGCGCAAAAGGCACTCAAAGCTGTTAAACATTAATTCGCTGTCACCTTTGTAATTCACTACCATATGACAACTTCCGTATGCAGAACTTACCGATGTCATGATTTTGCCACTTACCCGTTACTTCTACTAGTGTACGGAAGTATTTGATTTACTTGTGCGTGTACAACGCTTCTGGCGCATAATACCTTTACGTTCAAGCAAGCAACGCGACTGTCGTTAACATTGTTTCACCGTTTACCAGGCTCTTTCAACAATTTCCCGAATTGATGCAGAGTGCCATTGAATGGAACTACCAATTTAAAGAAGTAAAAGTCTTGCAGAACCCTTTACATTTTGCCCGATAACACTCTGCCGGTTGTCTTTAAAGTCATGCAATTCACTATTACCTTAATACTCGAGGTCATTTGAAGATCAGCAGATGTTACTTTGAGACGACACAGCTTTAAAGCCCGGCGTATCCCGGTTGCTAACTGGACGGCATCTGCGGATGCTAGACTTATAAAATATATTTGGTCTTTTAAGGCAATGCATTTTGCCCCACGATATTCAGAGGTATATAATTGGTGAGCTGTTCTGCATTGAAAACTAACTTTACATTCTAAATTTCCTGAATTCTGGTTTTCGAATCATCCTGCCCGATCCAAAGCAGGTTCATTGCGGCGTACCACAGGAACTATTAGTGTGACTATTCTTATTCCTGATCTCTTTGTGACTGGTTTAATAAAGTCTAAAGCAAAAGCAAACTCACATCCTTATCATAGCTGGTTTCAACCTACACTGTTTGGAAAACACTGCTACAATCGAAGAACCATTTAAAGAAAAATTGCAAAAGCTCACATCTACGTCATTATGCCCACTCGTTTCAAAACAAGTAGTTCACCATCTTCGCTGAATTTGTGTTCACCTAATGGGGACATATGGTTGATGTATTTGATTGTAGCATGCCATTAAGGTAGCAATGATCAGGTAGTCGTCCGTTTCGACCTCATTTGATATGCGGAATATCGCCACCAAAGCACTGAGATGGTACGAACCAATATGCGCTATGACCGCTTTGCCTAGCGTGCCAGTGCCCTAACCGGATCGTTCATCGCTAATGGCCGCCCGGAATTTGCATGACACATATTAGTCAGAATATTTAATAATCTGGGTACGGATATCTCAGGATCAAAAATATCAGTGTGCATAAAACCGTTTCTATCGTGCGAAGCATTAATAGAAAATGGATGAATGACGTGTACTGATCAGTCAATGAGACCAAGGGACAACACTGGCTAGGACAACGTTAGTCGAATTTTTAAGAGTGGCGTCATTACAAGGGGAATCTTGAGGCCATGGTAGCTGTAGATCCTGTAGAAACTTCATTGAGGGATTATGGATTCGAGTAGCGATTGCCTGAGTTGTCACTAATAGGCTAGAAAGGTGGGCTCACATGCAGCGTCCAGATATCCTCTAGATAGGCTGGAAAGCCTCTCGCAAACTTGCTTGGTGGTTTGAGTCGACCAAATGCCACAGAACCGCGCTGATTACCGCCTTTATGACACCAGTGTAGAGCCACGCTGGGCAATGTTCCCGGACTCTCTCAGTAAGTCGCCTGGTAGTTTTTCCAAAACAAATTGCTCGACACGAGCAAGAAAAATGATACACACATAAGGAAATATTCTACTTCGCTATCCCGTCCTTGAGATGTTGACTCAGGACTGGCGTAGAATTGCAGCTGAAACGGAGGTCAGCTAGAAACTAGGTTCTCGCGATTGTATTACAGAGCCTTGTAGTAGTTCATTCTGCTAACACATTACCCTTGAAAGGCAGTGCTAATTAGATTATGTGCCTTTCTGCTGTAAAAGGGTGGAATTTCGTTGCCCTTGGCTTCATGTGCTTCTAATTGAATTTGTCTGGATAATAATTTGTTCGAGAACGCTTCGAATGAAACTCAACTCGACCGAGAGCGTGTCTTCCGTGCACGTTTTCCTCGCTCTTTCCGTAAGACAACGGAAGTGGTTTTCTTTTAGACTCATTGGAAAGAAACTGGTGAAATGGGTATACCGGCCACTCCAAGTTTTCTTCTTGTGTACTCTCCTTTCTACTGTCCCGTCTGAATTCCCGGTAATGTGGGCATATAATAATGACAAGGAGCTGCTATTTTCATGTTCTTTAGTGAACACAGGTAGTTCTGTACAGCAATGATGTAGGCTAGCAGATGTTCAATGAATACCCGACCATCCGTAACATAAAATGTGTCATCAACTAATCCACCGTAGTAAACCAACGCGTTGACACATATGTTAATCTTAGTGTTTTCCAATTTACTCATGAAGACATCGGAGAGTAGCGGTCCTACTGGTAAACTCACAGCTATCCGGTGTATTTGTCTGTAATATTTGTCATTGAATTGAGGCTGAATGTTCATAGTACACACCGGTATAAGTTGATTTAAACAGTAATTTAGAATACCAGTGTTTATGCTATGCGTTTGGATAAACCCGTAGGGTAGTCCATCGTTTCTTCTGTTGGGAAGTTGGTGAAATGTGGCGCCACATCTAGCCAGAACATCTTTTGTCCAGCTAGATCGCGTTGTCTCAGCGTGACAAAACTTTTGGAAGCTTCCTGAAGGATGTACCTAGATATGACTTTCCTGACCTTCTCGAGGCTTTTGACAATCCAATTAGCAGTCAAATGAGAGAAAGGATTGTACAAGTCAAGTATATCTCTTAACGGTACATCTTGCTTGTGGATATTAGTTAAGCCATAAAGACTGCGGATTACTGTTACACTAGGTCTGGCGTATTCAATATTGTCAGTATCGATGATATTATCTTGTTTCAAAAGCAACAAAAGTGTTGTCGTGGTCTTCGAAAGTGCCAGCGTCCTGTCTTTCACCTTTTGCACTTTTCGGAATTTTGATGGGTTAACCAGGTTACCCATCTTTACCACTGCACTCAAAGGTTTAGAGATGACAAACTCGCATACTAGCATAATATAGTGAAAACTTTCTACCACAAAAGGCTGCACATGTGGCATTGGCCGTCGTAAGGTGAGGCAGGGAATTCTTTAGTTCCGGACCACCGATGGTGCTAATGAGGGAAGACATGGAAGCAGTAAACGCGCTGCGGACGCAAAATGCTCCCAAATTTCAGAAAATTTTATCATTGAAATATCTTCCAACTGTTGCTTTTTTGCCTCCAGAACTCTCACATCTCTTTTACTGCTTAGGTTCTATTGCAGCAGCCAAAGTCTGTGCTTGACCACAGCTCCACGGAACTTGACATCATCACCCAGAGGCACTGGGAGAATCAGCAAAACAACTTTCAATACTTTTGGTCCATTTTTTCAACGCAGATTAGAAAAGAACCAGATTCCTGCGATGTGAAAGCTTGGAAGAATAAAGGTTGTGCACAAAATCCGCAGCAGAACTGAACCCTCAGACTGCAGCCCTATGTCTCTTCTCGCTATTCTCTCCAAGATCATAAAACGCACTAATTCGATGCTTTTGTGCGTTAGCTGGAAAATTGTAACGTTATTTCTCTAGGGCCATACGGCTTTACTTGACACCACTCGTACACAACGCATTTATTTACCGCACGGAGTAGTTGGACCGAGTCAACTAAAGCTGGAAAGGTGAACGATGTCAAAGGTATTCGATCGTTTATATCTTCAGATTCTCCGTTCCAAGCTCTAGGTTTACGACTTACGTGACCCTCCCTTGATCGGGAGTGCCAGCTTGTTGCCGAAACTGAAATTAGTGATCAGACTCCGGGGTACGTTATCGGATCCCTAACTGTCGAGGCTAGTTACCTAGGTCCACCTTTCTTTCCGTATTCTTCAATGAGCTTGCACAGAAAATCGCTTTTAATGTTCTGCCGTTTATCGACGATAAGGCGCCGGATTCAGACGGATGCTGATCAGAATTTAACTCTGTGTGACCTCGATATGGTGCGTGATTGTGCAACCTGAAATTTGTGACAGTTCAAGATGGATAATTACAAGGTACTATCCATCCAACACCATAGTAACCCTTCCTATAAGCTAGGAAAGCAACTACTGCGGCGATCACACTGAGACCGACACCTTCGCTTTCTTGTCCAGGAAAACTTAGGCTGTTCCATGCACTGCGCAAAGTCATCGACAAATGGTAAGCAGCAAGTCGGCTTGATAGCAAGGGCGTTTGAAAAATAGACGCTGATTGTGTATGTTCCACATGTCCAATACGCAATCCAGGCCTAGTAGACATGACTGAAGCAAGATCTTACTGTAATAAAACCACATCAACGTCAGGCTTACAAATGTGTCATGAAAATACGCCACTTTTCATACGAAGAATGGCTGAAACTTTTGAGAATAATCAGCGGGCTGTATCGCCGACTACGAGGCGACTTGTTAATGGCATACCTGAGCTTACACAAACCAAATAATACGCCCTGCTATAAAATGTTTCGGAATACTGTAGCCCAAGTTGATGATTCAAGCGTTTATTTGTTCTAGCATTGAGGTTTTCTTGCAAACCTTTCAAAACCAAGCGAGGCAGCAAACTCAGTGCAGTGAGATGCGAGGAGCAATTATACGCGATAAGTGGGACAGACTAAAACAGTCGAAACAAGGGCCCGAACAAATCCGTTGAGAATTACGTTACGGATCTAAAAATCATAAATCTGAAATGTAATGGTTACAATCGCATGGCTGGCTTTCTCACCCGAGATAGAATCGAGATAGAATCATTGGAAAAGATCACTAAACGGCTGGGATTATTTTTATCCAAACAGTTATGACTGCAATGTTACACAGTGATCAGTGTTGGAACCGCGGTTATAGAGTAGTGCTGAGGATCAATAATGAAAAATCACTAAGTAACTGTTGCGGTGAAGGCATTTAGCTCTCAAAAAATGCATTGCTATATACCTCACTGAATAGTCAGATACACACCACAAACAGATAATGTGGTTACTCCTGATGCAGTGTGCTGTATCCATTATGTCTGAGAAAACGGCGTATCCTGTTTCCAAACATATGAAACTTACAAATGATGTATCACGCGACATCTGAATGATCATGCTCAATGTCTGGTTCGGAGTTGAATCAGTTCTAAGTGTGATAAACGAAATCAATTCAGTCGATGCTACCAGTCATCCAAAGTGATTACTCTCAATGTTTACACAACACCTACCGACTCTTAACACGCAATCACCAACGTGTCGCGCACGGAACCAAAGCATTGTGTCTACGAAAGTTTATTAGTTGGGGACCAAATTGTGCGTTTCCGGTAAGATACGGTTCCAACCCTCAAGATACTACTTGCGTAGAGGTGTGCATACATTCGTATGCTACCTGAGCAGGAATATCTGCGTATATGGAAGGTTTCTACGCCCTAGCCAAGAGGTCTGACCGCAATCTAACTGATTCAGATTGAAACGGCTCTTCACCTCAGTTGTAATTCGTGGTTATGAAGGAATAGCTTACGCTGATTCTCGGTATTGATTCCATTCTGCTACATGGCTTTGTTAATTTTGACCAATATCAATTTGTATATGCGTGTGAAGCCTATACCTCTGTTAATGCTTAATATCGGCCCGAGTTCAACCACGTTTTGTGTAGGTTTGCACATTACATTTCTTTCCATCTGATGTCTCAATTCGACCGACCGCGCTGTAGTCTAGAAGTGTTTCGTTTGTTTTACGTGACAAACTCTCAACCGAGTTAACTTACTTAATGCACTTGAGCTTAGTTTTTAAGGTCGACGAACAAGCAGACTGGGTTAGCCACATCGCATTTGTTATAAAAATGTACGTTGATTTGCATTTGTGCATGGATTATGAAACGTTGAATTAGACTTAATGTATAGAACATTATACGCTGTCAACGTTAGATGATCTGCTGCGTCTTGAAAAAGCAACATAGTTTAACAATGTTGATCTACCATCGGAATTCTTGCAGGAGTTTTCAGCAAAGATTCAGTTACTTAACGTCTTTTTCCACACACTTCGGTCATTTGCGATGCCCAGGTTAAGCCTTTTTATCAAAGTTTTTGAGTGTACTTCTAGGGAAGGGCTGATTGGAATCTGTTGACGATCTAGAAAGTGTAACTTGTGTAGCGGTCGATGTGTTGTTTCACAACTTCACCGGAGAGGAACTTGAGGCCAAACTGCACAGGTTGTTATAGCTTTACGTTTAAATAAACGTAGATTTCGAATGTGTCAACTTCGAGCTCCGGAAACCGCAAGTGCTTGTTCACGGACACGTTCTGACATGCGATAGAATGACAGCAATGTCGGAAAAGTTAAGGCAATGCAATTGACGCTAAAAGCTAAGGACCTGAAATCTGTTAGTCGTTAAAATGGTATTGTGAATTTCATGATCAGGTTCTTAAACAGACTTGCTGAAATGATTACGTCCACCCAGTGATTGACTCCCAAATTTGTAAAGTAGAGTTGTGAAAAAGAGCATGATGCCGCCTTCACAACTATCAAGCACGTTGTTAACTGTTCAATAGTACTCTGTTACTACGTTCCAGTCTTGCATTCGGAGGGGTAGGGTGAGCGCAGCCAGAGCTGATTAGGCGCAGTTCCCTTGTAGGATGTTAAATCCTTGTATTTACGCAATCAGACGCTCACGATGACAGGACAGCACTACGTATAGAAATTGAGATTTTCGTTATCGCCTACGTGATGGAGCAATTCATTAATTACGCGTTGCGAAGGAAGGTTACTTTCTATACTAACTATAAGCCGCTCATGTCAGTAGCCAGCACACCGTTGCTCAGTGTTCCTCGACGTCTTCAATGTTGACTTTGTGGACACCCCGGGACGCAGATGTTTATTTCGGACGCTCTATAGTGAACTCAGATTCCCATAGTCGAACCCCAACAATGGACCTCAAGGTAATCTATATATTGCAAGATTTGGCGACGACGACAGATTAGCAGAAATACATAAGAGATAATAATGGTGGCAGATGCGATGTGCGTGACGTTTTAAGACCTGCATTTGAAGAGAGGACCAGGTAAAAAGAATAACTTCCCAAAGAAAGTAATGCCTTTCTTCAACTTCGGGATAAACTCACGGTGTATGACGATTTGC
This sequence comes from Dicrocoelium dendriticum, assembly GCA_944474145.2. Taxonomy (NCBI): domain Eukaryota; kingdom Metazoa; phylum Platyhelminthes; class Trematoda; order Plagiorchiida; family Dicrocoeliidae; genus Dicrocoelium; species Dicrocoelium dendriticum. The sequence continues at coordinate 1,002 of CALYDF020000931.1, read as the reverse complement.
CGTTCAAAGGAAATAGCACTTGGATTCTATATTTGACAGCATGTCGATGAAATTTGTCTTTCGTTGACAAACGGTTTTGCCGACAAGCAAACTCAGCATTTAGCAATCTGGAAGTACATAATTCAGTCAAATCTATATATAATTTCGCCTTAGCATTCATGAGATTCCTTATTTGTATCACTTAAATATATCCGCTCCAGCGTAGCCAAATACGAACCAGTCGGCGCATAGGCGAAATACCCGTATGCATCCAATCAAATGCTTTGTTCGCTTGCGGTGAGCTATCCGCTTTCTTCGTCACATAAATCCGTGTATTTCTTCTGCTTAGGTGATCCCATCACAACGAATACATTCGTGAACTTAAAACTGTTTGCATGCAAATACCTTGATGACTGAAATTGAGTGCGCATCAAAATGTCGAGGCCTGTAACAGTGTGCAGAAGTTGTAGCAAGGTAGGTCATTTGGCACGAATATGCAGGTCATTCAGGCTGATACCGGAATAGCATTAACCAGAAGCACAACTAATCAAAGCGCTGGCTGTGGTGAAGAGATCAAACTATTTATATTCGTTATGGCTGCATACTATCTAGGTTCAGTGTCATACAGTGTGGAACCCCACATATAAGAACAGAAGGAACTGGTGAGATGGATACGAGAACTTCGGTAACAATAATAGGGACGAAGGTTGTGAAACGCTTACCATCGTTGACTTCATGCTATTCTATATCTTGAAGCAAACAGTTGAGCCAATTCGTGTTCATGGCCCATATTTTGTCCAGGCCCGGTGTATCGCTGTGACACACGAACGCGTTATGTTGTAGTATCAGAAGCTAGAGAGAAGCTAATCGGGAGGGACGGAATAGACGCATTCCTTAATATGTTGGGCGTTCTTAAATAATCTAACGAAGTCGTTGGACTGGCGGACATTCTGAAACAAAGCGCAAATGTCTTGAGGATTAGGTATGAAAACCGAAAAATTTTAAGCAAAATAACATTGAATG
>CALYDF020000930.1:0-19142 GCA_944474145.2 Dicrocoelium dendriticum | reverse complement strand
ACTGTTTGGGTGAGTATCTCGATACACGTTTCTCGCTCTGTCTGATTCGCTTCCTATTCTTGTAGCCTGCACAATATACGTTGGGTTCAGTCGCCCCCGACTTCTATACTGTCATATTTGACGCGTCTTACGTGTCACTGCTTACCGACTAGTATCCCAGGCTCCGCCCAACACATCTAACCGCGCGAGCAAGATGTATCGGAGGCTGTCCAAGGAAGCCATGGAACACTGTCCAGCTTGGCTGTTTAGCGGCGTGACTATACCGTTTCCGATCCATGTTAGACCATACAGGTAACGACTTGAGCTAACCAGAATTCAACTTCATCTGTTATGCTAACAGGTTGCTCCTTGAGGTTTACCAAGTTGAGCCACGCGACTGTGACATGAGCGCACCGTCGTGCGACTGTTTCCTTATCCAGGTGCTGTCGGGCAATAGCATATCGGATGCATAGTAGACACAGCAACGCGTACGCATGTGTAGGGCACGGTGGTGTAGAGAAATCAATACACCCTGGAATTGCTCGTGTGCGACTTGTCACATGCGTGGTGACGGTTTATATGACTCGTTAATATCTTAAGTCACCCACGGCAGGCTAAGATTAAACGGGACCAGAAATTTGGGCGCGATCCACAGCACCATTATAACAGTGCCTGTTGTCGAATAGAGACACTGGCTACTCGCATTCTGACAGGGCCGATGGTCTATGTTCTTAAGCTAAACCCCAGGCGCTTGTCAGCACGACCTATCGCATGCCGTAGTCACATGGCGTGCACGTGTCAAGAGGCAAAAGACGAGTGACGCATTGAAGCGCGGGTCACAGATTACTTTGGTCAAGCCGTTAAATCGCATGTGCACCGGTGGACATAGGCACATGCACTGGTGCGATGATCGCAGCGCAGAAAGCTTCCTGGCGTCCTGCGATTGCGATGGGCGACGTGCCAACGTGGACAATAAGGTTGTAATGCAGCTGACCTGTGAGTTGTCTTAGTGCTTGTTTTACGGCTAGCCCGCAATGCGCTTCAAAGCAACATGTAAAAGTTACAGTGAGTATTGTTTAGTAGGGGCAATTAACTGAATGCTCAACGAGTCCCGCAGGTTGGTAGGGTGTAGACCACAAAATCCAAAGATGATGGTGATACTACAGTTAGACGCATACTAATGCTGCGGTGATACCATGATGTGCTATGGGTAGAGCAGTAGTGATGCAAGATGACGCTGAGAATAGGATGTCTACACAGGAGCGAATTACGGGCTCGTTGTACGCCATAGCGTGCACCAGCGGTTTGCAAATCGAGAAAGGCCTTCCTACTGAGAGTAAGTGTGAATGAGTCTCGCTTGTTCCGCGGGTGTGTTTAATAGGCGCAGCGGAAAATCAGCGCAGCATCTCAGAGCGTGGGCAGTTCGAGTCCGTCTATCTCGTTATGCATTAAATACCACAAAGCCAATATTTGCGGCTATAGGGATAGTGACCACCCACTTTTTAAACGGAATGAAGTACCTAACAGAGGGTGGATGAACAACCACGATTACTACTCGCTTTTGTGTGGACTACCATTGAACACTAAGAAGACGTTTGAGCCACTTTGCTATCGACTGTTTTCGCATTCAGCAACGAGTCAGGTGTCTTAGGAAACGTTTCATGGTACATTTACTGCTATTACTCGTATTGTTCCCGACGATATAGGTAGTTTTGTCCCTCGAAAGTCGAGTTATCAGCTCTCGACGGGTTTCGCGATATTACGTTAATCGCCTCACTACTTTGCGGATAAGGGCTTTAAGAATTAACGGTCTGACTCTGGTTACATAAGTTAACCCTCTTCCCCTAACTGGGTAAAACTGAAAAGCTCTACGAGTGCACAAACACACGGACATGAATTTATGTAATCCTCGGATCCTTTGCAGAAACACATGCACGCCAAACTTATCGGGGAGACAAAATAAAAAAGCCTCGGACCAGCCCGATGTTACCAATTGTGTTTAAATGCGTGCGCAGAAGCAGCGCCACTTGTTTGGATTCCAATTAATAACCAACCCCTGTACAAATTCGGCTAGAAATCTCCATACGATTGTGCAGCCGCGAGGCAAAAAAATACCGTTTGGTTTGACGCAACAGTGCATGTTTCCACGGGTTGCAGCTGGGACTCAGCTAAGGATGAGTTCAACCGTCAACCTCTCCAACCCTACTCCATAAGAATCATCATAAGGAATATCGTAATTCTCATCGGAGACCTGCGGCGCACCGGTTGGTAGGCTCGAAGCTTAGGAACAAGATGTCGGTAGTCTGGATTATTATGGTATTCGCATGGACCGATTAAAAAAGTAAAAGAAAGGCATCAGCAGTACGCCGGTACGCAGTACCGGACGCTAAGCTGCCGCGCAACCACCACTGGTCGCACGTGGTCTAAGGATACTGTGAGTGTCGCCCGCGTCCCTATGCAGGCCTCGACACTGCGTCGTCAAATTACGAGGACGAGCCCGTTACAATTTAGGCTACGGGATTGAGGAACATCGACCGCCACAGATCTGTGCTGATCATGGTAGTGGACACAGACTGACTACATCGTCATCAATTACCGCTGACGAGGGATATTTAACGGACAGCAGACCAACTTACATTACTAAGCTCACTTCTGCTCACGCACTTATGTATGCTGGAATCGTCCTGCATATGTTGGCACCTTGCAGCATCGTCGGACACAGCTAGGAGTACAACAAACTTGTTGTTTCCAATAAGCCGGGTGCCTTTCCGGAATTCGATTTCTAGTCTGAACAGCTCTCTACTAGTAGATGTTGAGGAGCATTAAACATATCCGAAATACCGTGCACCAAATCTGGCTAATGTCATCTGTGTGTTTCACTAGCCACATGATCAAACCGACCAGATTTCCGCTCCGTGTTCAACTCATGGGAGATCGCCCGTACGGTTACTGCAATTCTACGCTGAGCTCTGAACACCGAGCTAAAACAGCTCACAATGGAAGATCGCGGGAGCCAGTGGCAGTGATGGCAGTGACTGTGCCATTTTACAAGCACCGGCTGTGTTCCGCTAGGAATCCAGAGCTACTAATTTAATTCCAGTATTCGCGTGGAAGCACACGAGAAACCCGTTACCCGACAATTGTTTCTTACTATACTGCATTTATATCTGAGCCCCGTGACAAACGTGACCGATTTAACAGAGTTCTGACCCCTCTCATACTAGAAGGGAGTGTAAAAAGGTCAGCTAAAGGTGGCTTGTCAGCAAGGAAGAGTTCGACATGCGGTCACATCTTAATCCAACGACAGAATCAACGCTAGTTGTTGAAATCACTACTTTGAGACGCCTCACTTGCCCAAGTAGAAATGCGCCGCAGCCAAAAAAGCAACTTATTATCGTGCTTTCGGTTACTGGTAGAATGACTGAAAGATCGGCCAGCCAGTTATCAGACGTAGAAACGCAACTGAGGAGAAAAGCATGATAATTAAGTGCATATAACATATCCGCCACATAGAAAGCAAATAGAATCTTAATTCTATGGTGCGCTCCAAAGCCTGCGGTAACCTCAACTAAAACCCGAACTCTTCGTAGTCTCAAGACAAGGATTTGTGGTGTGATCGTTATCGACCTCAAAGTAAGCTCTAGCTTGCGTTAGCTCGTCCGCATCCATCTATGACAAGTCCAAAAAGCCTGGTCCCTCTACTTTGTTCCTGCGGGACAAAGGGTCCCTCCTTCGGCGGTGAGGTAGAGCGCACTAAGTTGCCAACTGTCCAATAGTAGATATTGGTCTATCTCAAAATGTCTCAACCGGGCACATGGGTGTGAAAGACCGTATTCATGCATCTGGGTACATGTGTACTTGCCTGTGTCGTCCATCGTGAAGACGCCGGATCATGCGCTGGTGGTTGAGTTGGAGTCAACATACGGCACGCCACCGGGCAAGTTCACTGATCGATACATACGGTGTGTCGGGTTGGTTGGAACGGAGACAGGTGTGCAAAATCGAAACAGCAGTGCCTCACTACCCGGTTAATATGATAGAATTGTGGTGGCACTTCGACAGGCGTAACTGGCCTGAGCAACGAGTGTACTAAGTGTTATCCCAGCTAATAACAAAAGGGTTATTGACAACACTCTTGCAGACTGAAAGTTACCTTCCCACAACGTAGCTTAGCAAAATAGGCATTCCTTACCAGTAGGCCTTGAAAATATGAATTGTGACGTTTTGAGAAAAGAGACTTGAAAAGGTATGCCGTCTAAACACTACTCGCTGCCGCATAGTCTATCTTCCCATGGCAGTATTAATCGCCGTTGCAGGAAACAAGTGTGATTACGATGCCCAATTTGTTTCAGGCGGGACTATGATCGTTCATTCCAACATATTCACTGGAAGCAATATTCCAATTGCACGGAACTGAGAAGTTACATTTCTAGGCAATATCTAGTCCTCACCGGTACTGCGAATCACTTATTGCACAAAGCGCAAAGCTCATTGGCTCGGAAAAATGAATGACAAATCTTGGAAGTGGAAAGCGTGCTTATGAAATACAGCGTGATAAGAGAAGGTACCTTCTGCTACTGCTAACTTGGCTTCTGTGTTTCTAAACGTTGCTGATCGGGGATAATTATTTCAGAAGTAGAAGATGCTGTCGCAAACAGTTTTACCTTATAACGATCCGATGTAAAGTGATTTATGATGTCGGATATGCCACCGTGAGCCACAGAAAAATCGGATTTGCATTTGTCACACGGAACATGCGAATCGCTGTCACGTGTTGCCTTCTTAATGAATGGAATATCTCTCTCCATAAGCGTCTCCTCATGAAGCATATCAAAGTCAGACCGCGGAAAATAACCGTGCTGATAGCACCTAAGGAAAAGGTATACCTCGAGCTTCCATTTAAGGGTAACAGCGCTTCAACGAGGGCAACCAAATGCTTAATCTCCGCCACTCATAAAATCTACTGCGCTGCAGATGCTGTAGTGATGAACAGAACCCGTAAATTGTCGCTACTTTCAATAAAGGAAGTGGAACCCATCAGCGCCAAAGCACTTTGTAGTTGCCAATTTGACTGTACCTGCGTCAGGTAGATAGGCGAAAATGGGAGTGTTTTGAATTCCACAGTGAAGGAAAACCGGGTCCAACGGGTTCAACATGAGGCCAGCCATCCCTCGCCCAATATACCGCATGTACGCAAACCGCCAGCATTGTCGATAAGCAGACATGTTTTATTAACCCTTCATCGGGTTGACCCCGGCTCCGCATTTCGGAGACTACGTCATCCTAATCCACACATTTGCGGTTCGCCGGGGCCGTGACTGCAAGCCAGCTAAGACCTCCCTGTGTGTGCATAAACAGTCAGTTGCTGAATTACAGATACCACGGTCATCGAATGATTGCCGCCATTCACTGCACTCGATTGAATGTTAACACCCCTGGAAAGGTACAAGATAACTTTTGGTTTCAAATTCTTGGAAGATACTTGAAACCGATGGAGGACACATGAGTTCGGAGGGATTTGGAAACAATCGGTTGGTATAGTAGTTTGGTAACGTTTCGCCCTCGACACAAGGGCTTTGTCAGACGAGGTGAATTAGTGTGCAATTGGGGTGGGATTTTATAACCAACAGCGGCAATAACCATGGTGTCATTGCAGTAGCAGTTCGTGATGTCACCTCAGGTGGTTCAAGCACAGTGGGAATAGACCAGTTGTTCCTTTGTGCGTCATGATATTGCGAGATAAGCCCATAGTGTTGACAATGGGAGTCGGTTTGCACTTTCCAATCTGATCCACGCACCGATGCTCGTCTGGCTGGCCGGCTTAATTCCGCTCGCCACTCATTAGGGAGTTCTACCCCCTCCATTCTATTCACGCAATCGTCAGGTTTGATAGTTTCCGCCACCTCGGCAATCAAACGCTGAGGTTTAAAGCAGTTAATTCCCTTCAACCGTTTGAAAAGCACGGAAAGAAGACGAAGGCTGGTAGATGCATGCATTTCGTATTGTCTCCTCAGTACCATTAACAATAACCGATTTACATAGATAGAGCTAACAGTGGGTGCAACCAGACAAGCTTAAGGTGCAAAACGAATGACGGAAGTTCACACCTACGTCCAAGGCAGCTTTAAGCTGACAAATAATTGTTTCTGAACACACAAGGCTGGCTTAATCCGGCTTATAGCGACAGCCTCAGCAAACCGAAGGAAGCGGGGATTAGGGTGACGTAACACAACTTTAAACGCTGAGCCCAGCTCTAATTGGTGGTCCGAGTCTAATAGGTTTTTTCCTATCGAGGAAGCCGGCGGTCTGCGTGAACATGGAATCTGACGAGGGTAGGCAATCTGAACAACTTCACCTTGAACCCATCTTGGCACATGTTACTTTATTCGGGAAGTCAGCGTTCTATTGGTTCTGCCTATGCAACTTTTTCCGCAGTCACATACAAATTGGTATACACAGTGTGAGTTGGCTCCAATAAGCTGAGCTTCCTCCGTTGGAGATATGGGCAGATTTCGGGTTCGGTTGATGACGACAATTTGTGCAGCATAGTAACTTCCTTGTGTAGCCGAAATTATACGCTTAGTTGTCTTCAGCGTGGCTAAGTCACCTTTGAAATATAACTCGATATGCACTTTCTTTTTGGCTGCCGTGTGCACCAAGTCCTTTGGCTCTCGCGGTTGGCTGCGTTTCTCGATAAATCTTCGAGGGTAGCCATTCGCCATTAGTGTTGCTGTAATTAACACTAGCTCATCGTCCAGACAGTCGGCCGAACAAATTCGTCTGGCACGACTAACTAGAGTCTTCACAAGTGTCCGTTTGTACCGCACTGGTGTAAAGCTGGGGAAGTGCAGGTACTGACCGGACCAAGTTGATTTTCGATAAATGGACCTCTTAATCAATCCATCCTCCCTGCGAGTTATGAGTATGTCCAGGTATGGCAGACAATTGTTTTGTTCTATTTCGCACGTAACCCGTAAGTTAGCATGTGCACCATTGAGCCGTTCTACCAAATGTGTGAGCTGCTTCTCCGACGAACAGAAAGCCAAGATATCATCGACATATCTTTTGTAGTATGGCACATGGGCTATTTCTGTAGAAATGCTTCTTTCTACCATCCACATGAAGAAATCAGCGAGCACAGGAACTAATGGGCTACCCATTGCTACGCCGTCAATCGGACAGTATGGTGTATTCCGGAAGTGAAAATCCACATTCTCCGTGCACAATAGTATAGATTCCCTTAGCAATTCAGTCGGGATTGGTAGCGAACAGCCACCGTTTTCAGCCCATTCGTTTAAAGTTGCGTTACGTCACCCTAATCCCCGCTTCCTTCGGTTTGCTGAGGCTATCGCTATAAGCCGGATTAAGCCAGCCTTGTGTGTTCAGAAACTATTGTTTATCAACTTAAAGCTACCTTGGGCGTAGGTGCGAACTTCCGTCATTCGTTTTGCACCTTAAGCTTGTCTGGTTGCACCCACTGTTAGCTATATCTATGTAAATCGGTTATTGTTAATGGTACTGAGGAGACAATACGAAATGCATGCAACTACCAGCCTTCATCTTCTTTCCGTGCTTTTCAGACCGCTGTTGATCGTATACCCCTCTACGTTTTTCAAGTTTATCTGGTGAACCATGTCTAATGCATGCACAGCCTCGTCCGAGTCTCTTACTATTGCCTGGTATTCAAACTCGTTTCATCGTGGTCTTGTAATACGCCTCCTGTGCTCCGATATTCGTGTGCGTACTTCTCTCGCTGTTTGGCCTATCTACTCATGTGCACAGCCCTTAGATTTAATTTTAACAACACAGTTAGTCCTCCTATCCATGGGAAGGAGGTCCTTCAAGTGTACCAGCGCCAAACGTAACGTTCGACCTCGTTGAAAGATCACCCTTATATTTTGCTTGTTTAGTACCCTCCAGATTGCCTCCAAAGTACCCTCCTTTTACGGAGTTCCAACCGTCCCTATCCACTCGGCTGTGGGTCTTGACTGCCGGTTTAGCCATTTATGCAATTGGCGTTTGACCAGCCGCCGTGGGTAACCACTTTCTAATAATTTGCTCATTGCCACTTTCCGCGCAGCCTTGTTGTCCTCCTCCATCGTGCACAAGGTTTGTGCCCTGTAGAAGAGCGCCGAGGCTATCAGAGCGTAAACCTGTTTCGGATGACCCGAGGTGTAGTGGAGTACACCGTCAGTATCCGTTGGCTTGCGAAATATTGTCGTCTTTAAATTTCCCCCATCCCTGTGAACCAGGCAGTCAAGAAATGGTTTTGTACCGCTACAAGATTCTAACTCAATAGTAAACTGTATTCTCTCATCAATGGAGTTTAAGTGATCCAGCAACTCGTCCTTCTTATCCCGTTTAACAAGTATAAAGGTGTCGTCTACATAACGCTACCAACTTTTGGTGAGTTAATGGTGTTTGTTAACACCCTGTTCTCGAAGTCTTCCATATACAGGTTCGCCAGTACAGGGGATGTTGGCGATCCCATAGCGAGACCTTGTTCCCGAGTGTAAAGCTTCGACTGAAAAACGAAGTAAGACATGTTAAGACACACTGTCATACCATCGATTATCTGGTTAACCGTTAGTTTCGTCCGATCACTCAGAGTGACGCCTTCATTTCGACAACGTCTTGCTATTCTTAGCGGCACAGTAGCTGAGGTGTTCCCCACCTCGAGCTAACGTGTATGATGATGATGGTGATGCTATTCCTAACGCCTCTTCTTTGGGTACATTTGTGAAAAGTGATGTGACATCGAAGCTGACCATCAACTCATATGACTCAATTTTGAGACTTTCTATCTTTTGAGAGAAATCATAAGAGCTTTTCACGAATGTACTCGTTCGCCCTGTTAGAGGCTGCAATAGTCTAGCCAAATATCTAGCAAGTCCATGGGTCGGGGAGCCTATACCGTCGACTATGGGACGTATGTGAACTTTTTGACAAGCCATAAACCCTCGGAGGTAAAGTCGATTTTGGGTATAGACTGTACCACTTGCCTGCTCCTAAATCGTACTTCACGGTTCTTAAATAGTTACCAATTGCCGTTTTACTCTTGTTCATTACTGACGCCACGGTCTTATCAACAACTACTCTATATGGACCCATCTCCAAATGTTGTTTTATCTTTTTCCAAGTATTCTGACCTATTCATTACAACCAGAGTTTTTCCCTTGTCAGCCTTCGCAAGTACAATGCTGCGATCTTCCTTCAAGGAATTTAATGCGATACGTTCAGTTTGCGGAAGATTTGGCTCACCCGGTTGCTGAAACGTAATTATATTCACTAACCATGTCCGAATATTCTCTGCCTTCACAGCGGGCAACTTTCTCATTGCGCTCTCAATGCTCGGGATATTCTCTGCCGCATATATCTTAGATTTATTGATGGCAACTATCAAAACTTTCTCCAACACTCTAAATTCCGTTTCGTTCAAATCCCTATCTGGCATATTAACTACATTACAATAGGTACTAATAGACCCGGAACTGTCAGTAGGACCGGTAGCATTAGAATGCACAGACATTAAACGCTCCAACTTATGCCGTTGTCTTTTCTTTGGATCCTGCCCTTGTTTAAATTTACATCTGAAGCCTTATTGAAAATTCGGTAGTGGTCGAGAGGCGTTATGGCGGACTGTAGATCCAGGCTCAGCCGACTCGCGTTGATGTGGAACTCGCTTAAATGCTTGGTCAATGTTTACTATCAGTTAATATAAGAAATATACGACAGAGATTAAACCAAGCCTTGAGAGCGACATGAGAAAGTTGCCCGCTGTGAAGGCAGAGAACATTCGGACATGGTTAGTGAATATAATTACGTTTCAGCAACCGGGTGAGCCAAATCTTCCGCAAACTGAACGTATCGCATTAAATTCCTTGAAGGAAGATCGCAGCATTGTACTTGCGAAGGCTGACAAGGGAAAAACTCTGGTTGTAATGAATAGGTCAGAATACTTGGAAAAAGATAAAACAACATTTGGAGATGGGTCCATATAGAGTAGTTGTTGATAAGACCGTGGCGTCAGTAATGAACAAGAGTAAAACGGCAATTGGTAACTATTTAAGAACCGTGAAGTACGATTTAGGAGCAGGCAAGTGGTACAGTCTATACCCAAAATCGACTTTACCTCCGAGGGTTTATGGCTTGTCAAAAAGTTCACATGCGTCCCATAGTCGACGGTATAGGCTCCCCGACCCATGGACTTGCTAGATATTTGGCTAGACTATTGCAGCCTCTAACAGGGCGAACGAGTACATTCGTGAAAAGCTCTTATGATTTCTCTCAAAAGATAGCAAGTCTCAAAATTGAGTCATATGAGTTGATGGTCAGCTTCGATGTCACATCACTTTTCACAAATGTACCCAAAGAAGAGGCGTTAGGAATAGCATCACCATCATCATCATACACGTTAGCTCGAGGTGGGGAACACCTCAGCTACTGTGCCGCTAAGAATAGCAAGACGTTGTCGAAATGAAGGCGTCACTCTGAGTGATCGGACGAAACTAACGGTTAACCAGATAATCGATGGTATGACAGTGTGTCTTAACATGTCTTACTTCGTTTTTCAGTCGAAGCTTTACACTCGGGAACAAGGTCTCGCTATGGGATCGCCAACATCCCCTGTACTGGCGAACCTGTATATGGAAGACTTCGAGAACAGGGTGTTAACAAACACCATTAACTCACCAAAAGTTGGTAGCGTTATGTAGACGACACCTTTATACTTGTTAAACGGGATAAGAAGGACGAGTTGCTGGATCACTTAAACTCCATTGATGAGAGAATACAGTTTACTATTGAGTTAGAATCTTGTAGCGGTACAAAACCATTTCTTGACTGCCTGGTTCACAGGGATGGGGGAAATTTAAAGACGACAATATTTCGCAAGCCAACGGATACTGACGGTGTACTCCACTACACCTCGGGTCATCCGAAACAGGTTTACGCTCTGATAGCCTCGGCGCTCTTCTACAGGGTACAAACATTGTGCACGGTGGAGGAGGACGAAAAAGCTGTGTGGAACGTGTCAAGTAGCAAATTATTAGAAAGTGGTTGCCCACGGGGTCTAGTCAAACGCCAATTGCATAAAGTAATAAACCGGCAGTCAAAACCCACAGCCGAGTGGATAGGGACGGTTGGAACTCCGTAAAAGGAGGGTACTTTGGAGGCAATCTGGAGGGTACTAAACAAGCAAAATATAAGGGTGATCTTTCAACGAGGTCGAACGTTACGTTTGGCGCTGGTACACTTGAAGGACCTCCTTCCCATGGATAGGAGGACTAACTGTGTTGTTAAAATTAAATCTAAGGGCTGTGCACATGAGTAGATAGGCCAAACAGCGAGAGAAGTACGCACACGAATATCGGAGCACAGGAGGCGTATTACAAGACCACGATGAAACGAGTTTGAATACCAGGCAATAGTAAGAGACTCGGACGAGGCTGTGCATGCATTAGACATGGTTCACCAGATAAACTTGAAAAACGTAGAGGGGTATACGATCAACAGCGGTCTGAAAAGCACGGAAAGAAGATGAAGGCTGGTAGTTGCATGCATTTCGTATTGTCTCCTCAGTACCATTAACAATAACCGATTTACATAGATATAGCTAACAGTGGGTGCAACCAGACAAGCTTAAGGTGCAAAACGAATGACGGAAGTTCGCACCTACGCCCAAGGTAGCTTTAAGTTGATAAACAATAGTTTCTGAACACACAAGGCTGGCTTAATCCGGCTTATAGCGACAGCCTCAGCAAACCGAAGGAAGCGGGGATTAGGGTGACGTAACGCAACTTTAAACGAATGGGCTGAAAACGGTGGCTGTTCGCTACCAATCCCGACTGAATTGCTAAGGGAATCTATACTATTGTGCACGGAGAATGTGGATTTTCACTTCCGGAATACACCATACTGTCCGATTGACGGCGTAGCAATGGGTAGCCCATTAGTTCCTGTGCTCGCTGATTTCTTCATGTGGATGGTAGAAAGAAGCATTTCTACAGAAATAGCCCATGTGCCATACTACAAAAGATATGTCGATGATATCTTGGCTTTCTGTTCGTCGGAGAAGCAGCTCACACATTTGGTAGAACGGCTCAATGGTGCACATGCTAACTTACGGGTTACGTGCGAAATAGAACAAAACAATTGTCTGCCATACCTGGACATACTCATAACTCGCAGGGAGGATGGATTGATTAAGAGGTCCATTTATCGAAAATCAACTTGGTCCGGTCAGTACCTGCACTTCCCCAGCTTTACACCAGTGCGGTACAAACGGACACTTGTGAAGACTCTAGTTAGTCGTGCCAGACGAATTTGTTCGGCCGACTGTCTGGACGATGAGCTAGTGTTAATTACAGCAACACTAATGGCGAATGGCTACCCTCGAAGATTTATCGAGAAACGCAGCCAACCGCGAGAGCCAAAGGACTTGGTGCACACGGCAGCCAAAAAGAAAGTGCATATCGAGTTATCTTTCAAAGGTGACTTAGCCACGCTGAAGACAACTAAGCGTATAATTTCGGCTACACAAGGAAGTTACTATGCTGCACAAATTGTCGTCATCAACCGAACCCGAAATCTGCCCATATCTCCAACGGAGGAAGCTCAGCTTATTGGAGCCAACTCACACTGTGTATACCAATTTGTATGTGACTGCGGAAAAAGTTGCATAGGCAGAACCAATAGAACGCTGACTTCCCGAATAAAGTAACATGTGCCAAGATGGGTTCAAGGTGAAGTTGTTCAGATTGCCTACCCTCGTCAGATTCCATGTTCACGCAGACCGCCGGCTTCCTCGATAGGAAAAAACCTATTAGACTCGGACCACCAATTAGAGCTGGGCTCAGCGTTTAAAGTTGTGTTACGTCACCCTAATCCCCGCTTCCTTCGGTTTGCTGAGGCTGTCGCTATAAGCCGGATTAAGCCAGCCTTGTGTGTTCAGAAACAATTATTTGTCAGCTTAAAGCTGCCTTGGACGTAGGTGTGAACTTCCGTCATTCGTTTTGCACCTTAAGCTTGTCTGGTTGCACCCACTGTTAGCTCTATCTATGTAAATCGGTTATTGTTAATGGTACTGAGGAGACAATACGAAATGCATGCATCTACCAGCCTTCGTCTTCTTTCCGTGCTTTTCAAACGGTTGAAGGGAATTAACTGCTTTAAACCTCAGCGTTTGATTGCCGAGGTGGCGGAAACTGTCAAACCTGACGATTGCGTGAATAGAATGGAGGGGGTAGAACTCCCTAATGAGTGGCGAGCGGAATTAAGCCGGCCAGCCAGACGAGCATCGGTGCGTGGATCAGATTGGAAAGTGCAAACCGACTCCCATTGTCAACACTATGGGCTTATCTCGCAATATCATGACGCACAAAGGAACAACTGGTCTATTCCCACTGTGCTTGAACCACCTGAGGTGACATCACGAACTGCTACTGCAATGACACCATGGTTATTGCCGCTGTTGGTTATAAAATCCCACCCCAATTGCACACTAATTCACCTCGTCTGACAAAGCCCTTGTGTCGAGGGCGAAACGTTACCAAACTACTATACCAACCGATTGTTTCCAAATCCCTCCGAACTCATGTGTCCTCCATCGGTTTCAAGTATCTTCCAAGAATTTGAAACCAAAAATTATCTTGTACCTTTCCAGGGGTGTTAACATTCAATCGAGTGCAGTGAATGGCGGCAATCATTCGATGACCGTGGTATCTGTAATTCAGCAACTGACTGTTTATGCACACACAGGGAGGTCTTAGCTGGCTTGCAGTCACGGCCCCGGCGAACCGCAAATGTGTGGATTAGGATGACGTAGTCTCCGAAATGCGGAGCCGGGGTCAACCCGATGAAGGGTTAATAAAACATGTCTGCTTATCGACAATGCTGGCGGTTTGCGTACATGCGGTATATTGGGCGAGGGATGGCTGGCCTCATGTTGAACCCGTTGGACCCGGTTTTCCTTCACTGTGGAATTCAAAACACTCCCATTTTCGCCTATCTACCTGACGCAGGTACAGTCAAATTGGCAACTACAAAGTGCTTTGGCGCTGATGGGTTCCACTTCCTTTATTGAAAGTAGCGACAATTTACGGGTTCTGTTCATCACTACAGCATCTGCAGCGCAGTAGATTTTATGAGTAGCGGAGATTAAGCATTTGGTTGCCCTCGTTGAAGCGCTGTTACCCTTAAATGGAAGCTCGAGGTATACCTTTTCCTTAGGTGCTATCAGCACGGTTATTTTCCGCGGTCTGACTTTGATATGCTTCATGAGGAGACGCTTATGGAGAGAGATATTCCATTCATTAAGAAGGCAACACGTGACAGCGATTCGCATGTTCCGTGTGACAAATGCAAATCCGATTTTTCTGTGGCTCACGGTGGCATATCCGACATCATAAATCACTTTACATCGGATCGTTATAAGGTAAAACTGTTTGCGGCAGCATCTTCTACCTCTGAAATAATTATTTCCGATCAGCAACGTTTGGAAACACAGAAGCCAAGTTAGCAGCCGCAGAAGGTACCTTCTCTTATCACGCTGTATTTCATAAGCACGCTTTCCACTCCCACGATTTGTCATTCATATTTTCGAGCCAATGAGCTTCGCGCTTTGTGCAATACGTGATTCTCAGTATCCGTGAGGATTAGATATTGCCTAGAAATGTAACTTCTCAGTTCCGTGCAATTGGAATATTGCTTCCAGTGAATATGTTGGAATGAACGATCATAGTCCCGCCTGAAACAAATTGGGCATCGTAATCACACTTGTTTCCTGCAACGGCGATTAATACTGCCATGGGAAGATAGACTATGCGGCAGCGAGTAGTGTTTAGACGGCATACCTTTTCAAGTCTCTTTTCTCAAAACGTCACAATTCATATTTTCAAGGCCTACTGGTAAGGAATGCCTATTTTGCTAAGCTACGTTGTGGGAAGGTAACTTTCAGTCTGCAAGAGCGTTGTCAATAACCCTTTTGTTATTAGCTGGGATAACACTTAGTACAATCGTTGCTCAGGCCAGTTACGCCTGTCGAAGTGCCACCACAATTATATCATAGTGACTGGGTAGTGCGGCACTGCTGTTTCGATTTTGCACACCTGTCTCCGTTCCAACCAACCCGACACACCGTATGTATCGATCAGTGAACTTGCCCGGTGGCGTGCCGTATGTTGACTCCAACTCAACCACCAGCGCATGATCCGGCGTCTTCACGATGGACGACACAGGCAAGTACACATGTACCCAGATGCATGAATACGGTCTTTCACACCCATGTGCCCGGTTGAGACATTTTGAGATAGACCAATATCTACTATTGGACAGTTGGCAATTTATTGCGCTCTACCTCACCGCCGAAGGAGGGACCCTTTGTCCCGCAGGAACAAAGTAGAGGGACCAGGCTTTTTGGACTTATCATAGATGGATGCAGACGAGCTAACGCAAGCTGGAGCTTACTTTGAGGTCGATAACGATCACACCACAAATCCTTGTCTTGAGACTACGAAGAGTTCTGGTTTTAGTTGAGGTTACCGCAGGCTTTGGAGCGCACCATAGAATTAAGATTCTATTTGCTTTCTATGTGGCGGATATGTTATATGCACTTAATTATCATGCTTTTCTCCTCAGTTGCGTTTCTACGTCTGATAACTGGCTGGCCGATCTTTCAGTCATTCTACCAGTAACCGAAAGCACGATAATAAGTTGCTTTTTTGGCTGCGGCGCATTTCTACTTGGGCAAGTGAGGCGTCTCAAAGTAGTGATTTCAACAACTAGCGTTGATTCTGTCGTTGGATTAAGATGTGACCGCATGTCGAACTCTTCCTTGCTGACAAGTCACCTTTAGCTGACCTTTTTACACTCCCTTCTAGTATGAGAGGGTCAGAACTCTGTAAATCGGTCACGTTGTCACGGGCTCAGATATAAATGCAGTATAGTAGAAACAATTGTCGGGTAACGGGTTTCTCGTGTGCTTCCACGCGAATACTGGAATTAAATTAGTAGCTCTGGATTCCTAGCGGAACACAGCCGGTGCTTTGTAAAATGCACAGTCACTGCCATCACTGCCACTAGGCTCCGCGATCTTCCATTGTGAGCTGTTTTAGCTCGGTGTTCAGAGCTCAGCGTAGAATTGCAGTAACCGTACGGCGATCTCCCATGAGTTGAACACTGAGCGGAAATCTGTCGGTTGATCATGTGGCTAGTGAACACACAGATGACATTAGCAGATTTGTGCACGGTATTTCGGATATGTTTAATGCACCTCAACATCTACTAGTAGAGAGCTGTTCAGACTAGATATCGAATTCCGAAAGGCACCCGGCTTATTGGAAACAACAAGTTTGTTTACTCCTAGCTGTGTCCGACGATGCTGCAAGGTGCCAACAAAATGCAGGACGATTCCAGCATACATAAGTGCGTGAGCAGAAGTGAGCTTAGTAATGTAAGTTGGTCTGCTGTCCGTTAAATATCCTCGTCAGCGGTAATTGATGACGATGTAGTCAGTCTGTGTCCACTACCATGATCAGCACAGATCTGTGGCGGTCGATTTCCTCAATCCCGTAGCCTAAATGTAACGGGCTCGTCTCGTAATTTGACGACGCAGTGTCGAGCCTGCATAGGGACCGGGCGACACTCACAGTATCCTTAGACCACGTGCGACCGGTGGTGGTTGCGCGGCAGCTTAGCGTCGGTACTGCGTACCGGCGTACTGCTGATGCCTTTCTTTTACTTTTTTAATCGGTCATGCGAATACCATAATAATCCAGACTACCGACATCTTGTTCCTAAGCTTCGAGCCTACCAACCGGTGCGCGCAGGTCTCCGATGAGAATTACGATATTCTTATGATGATTCTTATGGAGTAGGTTGGAGAGTTGACGGTTGAACTCATCCTTAGCTGAGTCCCAGCTGCAACCCGTGGAAACATGCACTGTTGCGTCAAACAAACGGTATTTTTTGCCTCGCGGCTGCACAATCGTATGGAGATTTCTAGCCGAATTGTACAGGGTTGGTTATTAATTGGAATCCAAACAAGTGGCGCTGCTTCTGCGCACGCATTTAACACAATTGGTACATCGGGCTGGTCCGAGGCTTTTTTATTTATGTCTCCCGATAAGTTTGGCGTGCATGTGTTCTGCAAAGGATCCGAGGATTACATAAATTCATGTCCGTGTGTTGTGCACTCGTAGAGCTTTTCAGTTACCCAGTTAGGGGAAGAGGGTTAACTTATGTAACCAGAGTCAGACCGTTAATTCTTAAAGCCCTTATCCGCAAAGTAGTGAGGCGATTAACGTATATCGCGAACCGTCGAGAGCTGATAACTCGACTTTCGAGGGACAAAAACTACCTATATCGTCGGAACAATACGAGTATAGCAGTAAATGTACCATGAAACGTTTCCTAAGACACCTGACTCGTTGCTGAATGCGAAAACAGTCGATAGCAAAGTGGCTCAAACGTCTTCTTAGTTTTTGGTGGTAGTCCACAAAGAAGCAACTAGTAATCGAAGTTGATCATCCACCCTCCGTTAGGTACTTCATTCCGTTTAAAAAGTGGGTGGTCACTACCCCTATAGCCGCAAACATTGGCTTTGTGGTAATGCATAACGAGATAGACGGACTCGAACTCCCCACGCTCTGAGATGCTGCGCTGATTTTCCGCGGCTGCCTATTAAACACACCTGCGGAACAAGCGAGACTCATTCTTACTTGTTCATAGTAGGAAGGTATTCCTCGATTCGCAACCCGCTGAAGCACGCGATGGTGTACAACGAGTCCGTAATCTGCTCCCTGTGTAGACATCCTTTTCTCAGCCTCGTCTTGCATCACTACTGCTCTACTCATAGCACATCATGATATCACCGCAGCATTAGTATACGCCTGACTGGAGTATCACCATCATCTTTGGATTTTTTTGGTCTACACCCTACCAACCTAGGGGATACGTTCAGCATTCAGTTAATTGCCCCTACTAAACAATACTCAGTGTAACTTTTACATGTTGCTTTGAAGCGCACTGCGGGTTAGCCGTAAAACAAGCACTAAGACAACTCACAGATCAGCTGCATTACAATCTTGTTGTCCACGTTTGTAGGTCGCCCATCGCAATCGCAGGACGCCAGGAAGCTTTCTGCGCCGCGCTCATCGCACCAGTGAATGTGTTTACGTCCACCGGAGCACATGCGATTTAACGGTATGACCAAAGTAATCTGTGACCCGCGCTTCAATGCGTCACTCGTCTTTTGCCTGTTGCCCCGTGCACGCCATGTGACTACGGCATGCCATTTGTCGTGCGGACAAGCGCCTGGGGTTTAGCTTAAGAACATACACCGTCGGCCCTGTCAGAATGCGAGTAGCCAGTGTTCCTATTCGACAACAGACACTGTCATAATGGTGCTGGGAAGCGCGCCCAAATTCCTTATCATGCACTGGTCCCGTTTAATCTTAGCCTGCTGTGGGTGACTTTAGATATTAACAAGTCATATAAGCCGTCACCGCGCATATGACAAGTCGCACACGAGCAGTTCCAGGGTGTATTGATTTCTCTACACCACCGTGCCCTACACCTGCGTACGCGTTGCTGTGTCTTCTATGCATCCGATATGCTATTGCCCGACAGCACCTGGATAAGGAAACAGTCGCACGACGGTGCGCTCATGTCACAGTCGCGTGGCTCAACTTGGTAAACCTCAAGGAGCAACCTGTTAGCATAACAGATGAAGTTGAATTCTGGTTAGCTCAAGTCGTTACCTGTATGGTCTAACATGGATCGGCAACGGTATAGTCACGCCGCTAAACAGCCAAGCTGGACAGTGTTTCATGGCTTCCTTGGACAGCCTCCGATACATCTTGCTCGCGCGGTTAGATGTGTTGGGCGGAGCCTGGGATACTA
Organism: Dicrocoelium dendriticum; assembly: GCA_944474145.2. Classification (NCBI taxonomy): domain Eukaryota; kingdom Metazoa; phylum Platyhelminthes; class Trematoda; order Plagiorchiida; family Dicrocoeliidae; genus Dicrocoelium; species Dicrocoelium dendriticum. The sequence goes on along the minus strand of CALYDF020000930.1, from coordinate 263 downwards.
GTCGGTAAGCAGTGACACGTAAGACGCGTCAAATATGACAGTATAGAAGTCGGGGGCGACTGAACCCAACGTATATTGTGCAGGCTACAAGAATAGGAAGCGAATCAGACAGAGCGAGAAACGTGTATCGAGATACTCACCAAAACAGTTTGTCAACGGACGTGCAGTCAGTAAAACAAGTGGACGTTTTGAAGGTTAAACAACCGTAAAATCGAATGTTACAAAGTACTGAAAGAGCTTGTTTTCCGGTACACTACAGATGT
>CALYDF020000929.1:0-19154 GCA_944474145.2 Dicrocoelium dendriticum | reverse complement strand
GCCTTTGATGGTAGGACAGATTTCGTAGGTCCTTGAGCTACACAGACGTTACGGGCCAATAGATATCCGGAGAAGTTCATTCGATTTCACAGTCAACTGACGGAAAAAGGACCGAAGGTATACACTGTGCCCAAACTCTCTGTCTATCTTCAATAAGTGTTCAAATCTGACATCGTGAGCACACAACTTGAAAGAAGTTTGCACACAGCGATTCGCCGGAAATTCAATGCCGCCAAACTCTGTCCCATTTGGGAGACCAGGAAGTGGCCGATGCCTCCAGTGAATCCTACTCAACCGATGTCCACCACAGCCCATTGAAGTTATCAATTCGTTTATAGGAGGCGGGTTCGCACCGAACCTAAGCAGCGGCAAAATACACAGCATAACGCAAAATGAATTTCAGAAGATATTTGTAGCAAAGAATAGCGAGAAGCTTGTCAACTGTCCAACGGCGCTACGACTGCCGGCGGCTTGCGTGTGACGACGAGACCCCAGTATGCTGTTCCTGCAAATTAAACGCTTGTGTTGTATTTATAATAATAACGTATATATTCTCATGTTATGGTTAAGTCGTGGACACTCAGTGACGGATCGTATTTACATGTGCAGCATGCTCACGCATGCAGGTTTTTCAATAGTTTGGGGGTTTTGCGGGATGATTTTTCAGGATTAACACTGATGTTTCCTATCCGAACATGAGCATCGCGGTTTTGGCTTCCGTTGCAGATCGGGGATTCCATGGATGCAGTGGGCTCTTAAGCGTCGCATTCTTGCGTCAAGAAGATACATAACTCCTGTGGAAGTTCATGAATAACGTACTCCATGATGTCGTAGCTTGGATGACGAAGTGTTGGGAGTTAAGACAACATCCAATTGTTTTCTGCAAAGGACCAAACTAGGGAAGAATACAACTGAGTTGCATAGAGAGAGTTCCAGGGTTGGAAAACCCGTAGAGAATATATTGACAAAACGGAATACACAGAAACACCGTGGATACATTTTGAAATCATTGGTCACTGATGGCCACATGACTAAAGAAACACATGCTTGGTTAAGACTCATCGGCTCCATTTTTCCTAGAATTTACGGTCTCACAAATATGCACAATCCTGTTGCACCTTCGCGGCCGATATTGGATGTGAGGAACTCATCAAATCACAGTATCGCAAATTGGTTAACATCTACTTTGTTCCCTAGTAGGAAATAATAGCCCCTCATCAGCGTACGAACACCTACCAATTTGTTGAAAATGTTAAAACCATGAGATATGGCATATATTCTCTGGAGATCGTATCTCTGTTCATGGATGTCCCACTTCTAGGAACAGTCAAATTTATTTGGCTTTACATTGCGCAACAAAATCCAAAGTACGAGATAACAACTGTCCACCTAAAGCAACTGAAACTCAGATGCATTTGTAATATTTAATTGCAATTCAACCATTCGTTATACAGTGAAGTAGATGGAGCGGCGATGTGATCACCTATCGGACCCCTATTGGATGTTTTTCGATGCGACTAGATGTTGAAGAAAGACAGCGGATTCCGTGAGCCTGAGAATGTTTGACATAGTAGCACATTTGCTGCTTGGGATCATTTTGATTCACGATTAAGCGCCATTTGATTCGACATCAGATGTGGTTTAATTTTGAGGAAGTAGTCATGGTTTTGCGTTGGTTTGTATACTGCTATGACGCCCGAATCTATACAGATGCAAGATTATTGTGTCCAGTGAAAGGTCTTGGCTAGAAACTCTGTCTACAATGCAGCAGGAATGTGACAATGATTAGGTTATATGTAAATGGATGTCATCTGTTTCCAATCCACAATCAGGCTGCACACTAGAAGGAGTATATCTGACGAGAAACCACTGACAAACATGGCAGGGACCTGGGGCACCTCCCATTACAGCTGAATGGGCTGAACGAGTACGCAAATTCTAGCACCACGTTTGGCTTCAGTCTCTTTGCGACGGCATCAGTTAAGTTGGAGACATATGACTAGGTGCTGCTCTTGATTCTGAAATGTTTCCGTGACAATGCACAGTGTTTGAACTCTGCGAAATACTGACCACACACAGACTACATTGTGGCATTTCGAGTGGTTAGTGTTGTAGTTCCGAATTGGGAGCGTGTGTTTGCCTTTCATGTAAACCGACTCTAGCAGCTCATATTCCATAATTCCAGTTACCAGTACTTCAAGAATAGATGTTCGGCCCTTTTTCTCTACAAGTATCGCAAACTGAATTTCCACCATGGCTTTATGCGGAAGCGGTTTCGAGACTGTTATTTTGATTTGCATGTCTATCGCAAAGAGTCCTCCATATATCGACTCCACTGGGTCAGAATTCTGAGCAAAACTTCAGACTCGTCCAATTACTGCATAGCCGTCTCTGCTACAAGTCCTGTTGCATGCGCACCAATTGGTGTGCTTTGCAATTGCTCTAGGTCTTCCCATTGAAGCAGAGGTAAGTTGACAGACACAAGTGGAGTAATTTGCATACCTTTTCCGTCCTCATGTCTCCGAGCAATTGTTCACTGTTGTTAAGCGCTTTATGACGACCGCGGTTGACACCCACCAGTCGACAGACGTAATTGGAACGGTGACGTCGAATGATATCATTGTTTCATCGTTATTCATTCGGAAATCATTGAACATTTGTAGAAAGCGATGGGTATTGCTTACGCATTATGCTGATCTACTGCTCAGATGATTGAGCGTCTCCGCAAATGTTAGCCGTCATATCGACAACGACTCAACAAAGAAACATAGGAGGGGAAATCTGAAGAATTGCATTAGGTCGCTGGAACTAAAGCAAATCATGTGACCACTTCAGTCGTAGAAAATGAGCACAGATTCCGAAGTACAAATCGAGACCGCCACTTTGTAACTTCACTTGCATATTGATCATGGATCGAGGATTCAAGTAGCAAGGTTCAACATTGCATATCACCCCACTTGGGAAGCCAACATGAATGGTAGTGAAAAGTGCCGAACCTAATTGACCAGCTCGGCCGGCAAATGATAAACTGCATGCTTTAGGATCGTGTGTGTGTCTATGTATGTTCGCAGGCACAGCCAACTTATCCGAGCAAGTTGTAGCATGCCACACTTGATGCTACAACTGTTTTGGTACTGGTCACTACGCCGCAGGCTGCCAATGTGGCTGTGGTATGCGTATTGTCTCCCTGTGAAGCCGTGTAATGCTGCGGGTGCTTATCTCAGTCGGATCTCTATGGACATTTCACAAATCCGTTTGTGCACCTCGTTACATTAAACGGATACCTGTGGTCTGAAACATTATATTTCACATTCTACAGACCTCATGGTTCCACAAAATGATACACCGTACACAATTGCGCGCCTCCCTGGTTAGCCCGGCAAATTTCAGACGCACCCTAACGAATATCGATGATAACGGTAATAGTAAGCGATTATGTAATGAGAACGTGAAAATTGATCACACTGCTGTGTACCCCAAATGTTCCATGATGAAAGCGCGCACAGAAAATGCGTACACTTAAAATTGCAGCCTCGGCAAATTGTGAACACTTTATACGTCGAACACGGAAATACACCAGTTCGATCTCATTGTACATAAACGACTGCCCAACGTGCCAAATCCCCCATGAATCATTCAGAATGCTCAGCAGACAGAACACTGACCGCCTACTGCAGTTTGCCGAAGCCTCAGCGATTCAGTGGCTCTAACGCACCTGGTGTGACCAGACCGAGTGCGTGAGCATTTTATGGTGGCATGCCTCTTTATTTGTCTAGAAGAAGGATCATAAATGGACACTCCTATATTTTACGCATGCTAGTTTCCCCTCTATAGTGACACCGATGAATCGTGTGGTTTATGGAAGCGGCAATGGCAGCGCGTGTCGCAGCTGTGCGAATGATTCGACAGTGGGGCGTGTTTTCGGTTTACTAAAACCTCTTTAACTGACAGTGCACATTTCTCATTTCTTGTCTAAGTGTGCAACGGAAGAAGTAAGTTCGGTTGCGATTGTACGATTGTACACAATTGTACTGAAGAAAACTGGGTACATCTGCAGACTGCTAAGTTTTCCCGTCCAAACGATTTTCTCTTGGCAAATTTATTATTATAATATCGTTGTGAGAAACTGACTATCGGTCTTACCACGCGATCATCGACCTCGTCAGGCGAAGGTTAGGCTAGCCACGAACTCAGTTTGGTCACACCAAGTTGTCGCCATATATGGTGTGTCCACTTCCTTTTGGTGAATTTGTATTTCTACGCGTTTTGTGTGTACGCAGTCCCCGTGTAGACAGATTTTGTGTACGCTTTTCTCGTATCCGTGCTTTTTCTGGTCTCCCTAACCGAAGTGCCGCGGTTATCAAGTCGCTAACTGCACGAGTCCCTTGTTGATGACGTCGTCGCGTGGTAATTACGTCATTCTGATTAACACTTCCACTACTGACATGTGACAAGTACGCCGCTATCCCAATAACTACGATGTCCGCGTTATACATTCTACGTTGTAATATCTATGTTCAACTTTGCTTGAATTTCGCTTTGTCTCGCTGGAATATTAAACACTTCGCTGAAGTTCATAGTGTTATTCTCTCTCTATATCGTGAAGACGAGAATATACGTGCGGTATTATAGTTAGCCTTAGTGCAGTGAGGAAAGATAGTGTACCCCCTACATGTGTACCGCAAGCCCTATCAATTTCTGCCTATTATCATTTGGGCCGAAATTCCACTTGGAGCCAATCTACCACAGTCTCGCAAACCGTCGTTAGCGATTCATGCCCTATTGATCGCTCCCATGTGTGTGTTCATTGACACTGCATTCGCGCCTCGGGTCAATATTCGACTCACGATCCCCTCTGACTGGTGAACCCCACCTGACCAGTACGTCTGATTCGCCAAGTGCCAACTCGCCATTGTCTTTGACCTTCCAATCAGGACAGAGCAAATGTCGCAATTTGTGTGGTTGACGTGTGACCTACGTTACTGCACAACATGCGTTCCCAATGCATGCCTATGTCTCGTCTCCCCCAACTGACTGTCCTCAACCTTGTGTGATTGGACTCCGGAAAGTTTGTTTCCTGATTGGTTCGTTGGTGTGACCGTGTCTTGCTACATACGCCGGTGTCAGGGCCGATTAAAGGTGCCGCATTTGTACAACCGGATCGTTTCGTTGTTGTTCAAACCGGTAAATGTGAACACGCATTTGTTGAGCATATCCTCGATGTAAGTTGTAATTATGACATTCTACTTTTTATAACATAGTTTAACACTGACTGTAGATTCGCGGTTGAATGATGCCCGTGTACCAGTTCCGGTTCATTGTCAGTCGATGATTCCATCTCGGATGTCGTGGATTGGTGTCCCACTCGTTGTCCAACGATATTAAGCGCTTTCGACGCTTACAATGTTCAACAATCCCAATTCTCGCAGTCATGCACTTCGGTGACCTCCAATCTGATCCCGTATGATGAGCAAATTCAGCGAGGTACAATCTGTTACGCGTACCTCATTTTGTGCGGAATGCGCGAGTAAAATGGTGAACGGAGTTATCAAAACGTGTGGCAGGCACTGTAACTGTTGGCATTCGTTAACGTCCAAGAAGCGGAGATGTTTCAAGGGCGGAAATTTGGCTCGATGCGCTCCATCATATGGGCTGTTCTCAAGTACAGTCGTATGATCACAATTGTGTTCTTGTCTGAGGTCGTCAAAGAGGAGCGGAAGCCTGAGGCATTCAGTTCCTGCAAGGATACTTGGCGTCGAATCGTTGGATTTAACCGCTGGCAAGCCTCAATCCATCCAGCGTCCGTCACCCGCGTGGAATACATGCGAAGACAGTGTAAATTTGGAAGAGCAAGCATGTCACGAATATTGCGATCACAAGCGGCCCACGGGATGATGAGACGGAGCATTCGTACTTTCCGTTCAGACTGAGACCCATCATATGAGACGAACGCGAAATGAGGCAACACACCATATCATTCGTAACCAGCGGATAGTAGCTCAGATCCAGGGAGGTAGTGCAGTTCCTCAGCATAGTGGCCGCGTGTACGTTAATCTGCACACATGCATGCACTCACGCGAAACCATCACCAAGTGCCGGCCTAAAGAGGATGGTCACCGTCTGGTACCGAGTAGCTACCCAAGCAACAGTCCAAAACTACGTATCGTGGTGAGAACACGAGGAGAGTTGGGATCATGCCTAAGCAGCGGCTAGGGAGTTACAATGACCCGAAATGAATTTCAGATGAAGTTTGTGGCAAAGGATGGCGAGAGGAGTGATAAATGGTCAACGCCGTTTCGGTGGCTCTTCGTTATGATTTACACACTCACAAACTGGAAAATTGCAACAATTCAACCGTCTTTTCCTACTGGTTAGTATGTGCATATTACATGGTGTCGTCGTTATGCATTCTGTGCACAATTACATGCATCATAAAACACCAACTTCACATTTGTTTATTCGCAAGTCATTTGTGTACGTTTAAACTTCTTATTATAAAAGCACGAATTTCGCTACATTGAATTTTGTTGCGGTTTTCGTGGGAATCAAGTTATGCGTGAGTCTACGTTTTGCTTCAGTGATGCCATGGGAATGACGTTGCTCCATGTTTACGCTATTGAGGGATCGTGTGTATTATCCAGGAAGTTGGTCGTACTCTGACTAGGGGTAGGAACTCGGTCTTCCATAGTTGCATGCTTAATGACTGGGTGAACAATATCATCTGCTCCGTGGGTGGATGGCTGCAGTTCAGGGGCAAGTATCGTAATGAAAACTATCGCGATTAGTAAGACCCAACTCAGCGATTCGAAAATTTATTGCATTTGGATCGTGATCATCAGGTGTCGTTCAAGTGTGATGAGGTGTCCGACGCAGCCAAGTGTGTGATCGGCTAGCGCAGGAATTTGTGACTTGGATAGTTAGCAGTCATTCCGCAACATTTTTGATCCAGCATAATGGTTCATTCCATCCAGCATTAATCCTCGTTTGACTCAGCTTCACACAGGGTTCGGTAATCTTACGTTAAGAGACGCTGTTTCAATTTGGATTGAAAATTATTAGGAAGAAAGATGATTTCCGCGCGTAGTGGCAAAACAAATACTAGACCACGGCAAGTTGATAATCTACCTGTTCTTAATGACTTTCGTCTGGCTCGCAAACTATAGTAGCCGTGAAGGTGGTGATGCTCGAGGCTCGATTAATGCGCGTGCTTCTCTAAGGCTATCAGAGCTTGAGCGAAAGCGGACAGATGGAATGCTAGAAATGGCCAAATTGCGGTTAGAAATGGAAGAGGATGAAAATTGCCATGAAGATTTCACTGCCACAATACATGTGCACGACATCCGAAAGAAAGAAATGGGTCAGTTTTCTTGCACTCGCAGGAGTACGTGCAAAGCATTTATCCACATTTCGTATCCTTATCTATTACTGGGTGTTCGTTAATCGTCAGTAGATCTGCCGAAGGTCAAGTTGCGCGGTTTCGGTTGTTATGCGGCAAATTACTGTTGTTGTTGTTGTTGTTGTTGTTGTTGTTGTTGTTGTTGTTGTTGTTGTTGAGAGTCGCATGATTAATGGTGGAACGAAGTGGCTGTGATTTTGGTATTTTTGCAGATTACATGATACGGAGGTGTGTTGTTATTGTGCAATAAATAATTCCCTTCAAGCACGCTTGCAGAGTTGATCGATGCATTTTTCGTGACCAAATCAGTCAAAGGTAAGCAGTTCTTTGACGTTTACTTGATGATTCGGTTACTGGTTTAAACAGCCTACTGGACGACTTTGTGGCGTCGACGCTATTGTCGCTGAGGATAGAAAAATATTATGCTGCTTTACCTCAGGTGAGATTTGCGGTCGATTTGGACTTCTTCGCTGCCATGAATCAGGTGATACGCATTTTGCTCAACGATTTGCATTCACGAAGTACAAGGGTGGCAGGTGGTATCGTTCAAGACATACTGCAAATTGGATTTCGGTATTTGGCAGAGTTTTTACTATTAATACCAGAGTAGCTCGCGAGACGTTTTGGCGAATTGCGACCGCAATTGTGTCACGAAACCAGGCTGCTGTATACCGGCCACTGTTAGCTGATAACAGAAACGATTGGAAGCTGTCCCATTTCCCCATGTGCTAGAAAAGCACGGGGTCGTCTTGTGCATGTCTTGACAGCCAACAAGAGGTAGCAGCACGCACGAAATACTCATTTATGAATGCACCTGGCAGTTGGAGATATAACAGTGCATGGAATAGATGCTATGGCTGTATGGGTTCTGGTGAATGAAGCGTAATCATTCAATACTTAAGGAACGCCGCATTTTCACGTGCAACTAGCGGCAGCATTCGTTGCTTCTTCGGGAGAGAGCCTGTGCTGCACACCGGAATGATCAGAGCAGCTGCAATGCGACCACTATTTCTCACAGTCAGGTCTCTTTTGGAGTTGTGCCAGAGCGTCTGGATAGCCCGTTACGGCCAATGGAACCGTACACAATACTGTATAATGCATCGAATTGCAGATACCCATATGTTTCGCAAAAAGTCGCACCGAACACCCATTTCCGTGCTCCAAGTTAATCTGTCTTATTGCGGATGAAACGGTCGCGGCTCGTTGAGAGACACTTCGATCTAGCTGTCCCTGTTTTGTAGATTCTCTGGTGAAACCGGAACATCGGTGCGCCATAAAATCCGACACAGCCTCACATCATTTATGATGCCTCGGAGGTCGTTTGCGGTGCAGATTCTAGTGATAAGATCCGCGCCACAGGCATCGCATGCTGCTCTCCGTTATATGCGACTTCATGGTAGCACATCTGAAGGCGGTGCATATCTCGCAGTTGGAACTGTCGGCGGCTTTGCTTGCAACGAAGCTCTATGATGATGTGGCTCACACAATCATCGCCACATGACTGACCGTCATCCAATAAATGTCCAACCTCTGTCAGTGGAAGCAGTTTGAATCTGGTTGCGTTGGTGCAAAAGAGCTGTCCAGAAAGTATTTATTAATGACCACCTTGAATAAATGGTTTGTTTGGCCAGGTGTTCTGGTGATTGCTGCTGCTGCTGCTGCACAGAGCTCGTTCTGACCGACTGTTTCAACCAATACCCACTCATCATTCGAAGCATAAGGAGTGGGGGATTTGCTTGATATCCGACACCACAAGCTTGTACTGGTGTCCGCGTGTGTTGCATGACGTCCGAAAGTGAATCCGCGGCCTGAACGATGGGATGTCACCGAGATGTAATGCACCGTATGTCATGATGAGATCGACTCGCACTCGACGATAGAACAAGGTGTAACGTTCCAGTTTCTCGCACCGGTATTCTCTCCATATTCCTCGGAAACTTGGAACAAGCATGGTGGCGACTGTTGCACCGGATGCATCTACCGTGCCTCGACTCGGGTGATTTGGCAGTAAGCAGGTGAAACATGCTCGGATATTGGTCTTGTGGCGGAAGAGAAGAGGCGAATGTAGCCTTCGTCAGATGGAAGGTTTGGTACCGTCAAGGTTAGTAAGTAGTTGGTACATTTCTTCAACACCGTAAACCAGGCTGCGGAGTTCGGTAAACGTGGCACACTTGGAACTCAACACAGATACCTAGTACCTTGCAAACACCGAAGCGATATACGCCAATAACCGAACGCACGTTCAGTGCTGTAGATTAGGGTTTGTCCGTCCGAGCGTTCTAGTACTGACAGATCACCTGTCGACTTGAGGCGACCTCTCACGTAAGCAACGATTCTCTTCAGGGCGGTTTTTACGGCGGTTGCGAGGAGCACTTCGAGATGCGTGTTGTTGCTCGTAGTTGCTCTATTGCATTTAGTTCGCTCATATGCATCGCAGTTTTTGATGGAGACTGCGAAGAGCAATTTATTTCACATATTGCGCTGCCGCCAAAATATTCTACCATACTCCTTGTCGAACCAATGCGGCTTCACTGGTCCAACATTTCGACACCACAGTGCCACGTACTGAGGACACATTAATGCCACTCACTCTCTAATAACAGTCCAACATTCTTCGGCAGATGCCGTTTGTGTCAGGGACCAATCCACTTGGCTCGAAGCTCGAGTTAGCGCGTCAAAGTTAGTTTCTCAGTAGTTGTAAACTGGCTCCAGATGACTGGAATACGGTAATGATATATCCATACTGGCTATGAGCGTAGCGTGATGGTTTGCTACTAGCCACTCTATGATCTGAACAGCATATAAATGCTGTCTCAGTGTTAACTCATTCTCATCCTCGTCCAGTAGCCTAGTAAGTAGTCCCTCAAATGCCTCGGCGTCATAATCTTGGCTTATCTGGGGAGTTGTATCACTGGTAGGTGGAATTTCACGAGGATAAAACTCAACTGTTCGGGTAAGTTTGACCTTTTATTGGGCGGTTCTTGAACACCGTTAATGTACTAGCCAGCATGAGGTGCGTTGGAATAGCGTTACATGGTAGGGACAGTTGGAGAGAGAAAACCTTTTGTCGACAAACAAGTCGACTGTAGTGCGTGGCAAGGTTGGACTGACAGCCTCTCATTTTGTTATTTTGGCTCATTTGCATCAGATGGCGAACAACGTGATTTGGGTTGTCAGTACTAAGAAAGCTGTGACGACGCCTCCTCCTTTACATTGACATCAAAGTGTTGTAACTGCTTCTTTCTTTACCTCTACTCTATGCCACTGACGACTGTGGTATTGCTGCTAGCTGCCCCTTGAGATTGCGACTGTCTGACTGCTCAGTCACAAGCCCAGCCCACCAACGGAATGCAGAAGACCAAGGTTCGGTAGACAGAGAGGCTTATTGTATGAGAGCACGGTCCAATAAATAGGTTGTGAGCAACTACTTAAACAACAATATTGGAGATGCAAATTGGCGTTAATTAACACAACTCAAATGGTTCAAGTTCGTGATCCAACTTGCCTCTGATTCCGCATCAATTCGCATTTTGATCTATAATCGAGTTCGATCTCTAGTTGCAGATCGATGCACTTTTACGGCACTGCTCTCGGCTTGACTGCTAGCCGTAAGCTCTCTCCGTAACACCTCCCTCTCTTAAAAATTGGGTTACCTGGAGGTCACAGCTCTTCCAACGTGGGAATCCACCTAGGTCCACTTGGATCTGCGATCTTGGGGTTTCGGGCTTCGGCCAAGACATCAGTGTCGTCCGTACTGGTAGCTGGTAAAGACACAAGAATTTGGAACAGGTACGACCAATATTGCAGAGAGTAACAGTCATTACCAAACTCACATGAGTCATTGACTCTTTGAGGAAATCTAACTTCGTAATCCGGTTGGTTCCGTGCAGCTTAACATTGGTACAGTATACTGGGTAGATTTTTTCATAGTGTAGCAAATCATTGAGTCGGCCTTCACAGGCGATTCTTCCTTTCAGCTGCAGACGTTCCTCTGAAATCTTTTGTACCGTTAGAATTGTAGGTTTGACTGACCATGTGCCAAGTCTTGCCCGGGTTCCACGCGAAAGACTCTTGAGAGCATGCAACGTTTCTGGCAGCAGCGATATCGGGACATTCTTGCATTTCACTGTGGGGTATTTCCTCTTCACTGAAAAGTGTTTACGAAACACTGCAAAACCCGTCTCTCTCACTGTGCCGCGATACCAGTTTCTTTTGAATTTGGAACTCGCTTGTAACCTTGGAGTATAAGCGCTTCTGAATTGGTGCGCCTTTTGACAATGATGATTTTTGTTTGAGCAATCTCTCACAGAATGTCTCCCATCACCGTTCCATAATGCAGTCGGGGGCTTCCGGTTCGGCACATTTCCATTCACATTTTGGCCCCAAATGACTGTATGACAGGGCTGGGGTTCTTCGCTGTGATCTGAAGTTGCAATCATTTCTGGGTCATGATACAAACTGAGCAGCTTGTGGTATTCAGATACAATTTCCTGGGATGTTAACCTCGGTTCCGGTTCGCATTCCACTTGGATGTTGAGTTTTTCTGATAACAACTGAATTAACTGCCGCTGTGATTTTTCAAAGTGAAGCTGCCGCTGCTGAAGTAGGGCCTGCATCTGCTCGAATGAAATGGCCATGATTGTTCAACACATCCGTCGCCATCGTGGTAACTTCTTCTTTCTTTACCTCTACTCTATGCCACTGACGACTGTGGTATTGCTGCTAGCTGCCCCTTGAGATTGCGACTGTCTGACTGCTCAGTCACAAGCCCAGCCCACCAACGGAATGCAGAAGACCAAGGTTCGGTAGACAGAGAGGCTTATTGTATGAGAGCACGGTCCAATAAATAGGTTGTGAGCAACTACTTAAACAACAATATTGGAGATGCAAATTGGCGTCAATTAACACAACTCAAATGGTTCAAGTTCGTGATCCAACTTGCCTCTGATTCCGCATCAATTCGCATTTTGATCCATAATCGAGTTCGATCTCTAGTTGCAGATCGATGCACTTTTACGGCACTGCTCTCGGCTTGATTGCTAGCCGTAAGCTCTCTCCGTAACACAAAGCAGGTTCACTCCTCTCTCTATTAGCTGCTGGAAGGTCCATACTGGACCTGGTCTTCAGTCAGATTTCTTGGCTCAAAATTCTGCCTACAAAATGTTGCACCGCACACCATTGTAGATTGTTTGCGGGTGCAAGGATAACACGAAATAGTTCCATCCGCATACCAATTTCTTTATTGTTTTATTTAGACGATTCGCCAATTTGCGAGTGTTGTTTGGATAGGTATATTGGCCCAATCGGTGGCCATCATCTACAGGCCGGCAATTAAAGATGCATCTGCATGAGCGCATGCATGCTTGCTTACAGTCTGGTGTGCACGCGGTCAATATGCTAAGGAACTGCAACATCTCCATGCATCTGAACTGAACTGTGCGCTGGTATCGATTGATAAGAAATTTTGCCCAAATGCCAGTTGTCATCATTTGACGGAGCTCAGTTCGAACGGGAAGGCTGAATGCCACGTAGCGGTGTACACAATAGCGGACATCCAATTAACCGTTTATCATGGATTCTTGACATACTTGCGCTACCAAATTTTCAACGTTTTCGCATATCTTCTAAGCGGGGGACGAACGCTGGATTGATTGTGGCTCACCAACACTGAAGTCCGTTCTGGCTCTCTCTTAATGATCTACGACAACAACGCACTAGTTGTCTTCTGTATTCCACAGATGCTAACATTCATATCCAACTGCTGCACGTTTATATTAATCAAACAGGCAACCTATTTCCAATTGTCTAATTCTTCATACTCTTGCAGTAATCCGTTCCACGTATGCGGCATATCGCGTTGGCAAAATAAGCTTCCACGACGAACCGTAAAATTATTTCGTCTTGACTCACTTCACCTACATCCCATCATCGGTGCACGTGACCCTCAATCGGCATCGTGAATTTGCCTGTCCGTTGTCGCAAAATTGGTTGGATCTCAAGTCTGTTCACTTCGTCCACCGGGATTTTTCAACCCATAACCTGACCTGTCTACGGTCTGTGTGTATGATCCCACAATCACCTGTGATGGCACAGTTACAGTTATTGATTTTCCGGGTTCGCTCATTTTCGCCCTATCGGAGGATAACGCAATCGCGAACACAGTGACCGTGTTTCTGATGCCAAACGAAAATAGTTACTATCTGGTAACGAAGTCCATGAAATGGAAGAACGTAATTATCCAAGATTAATTAGGTCACTCCAAAACCGCGAAATTCACTACGGTGAATCAGGGCCACATGCACGTTCGATTCGATGCTCTGGCGCAATATTTTTTGGTTTGCGGACAGTTGAACGAATGGACAGCCAACCCTATACAAACAAGAAAGCAAAAATAATCAAGGTGAACGTGTATGCACATTGTTCTAAGGTTAAATTATGGCATGAAATCGATGGCTAGATAGGGAGGAGGCAATCGCGTGCTGAGTTCCTCAGTGGCTGTTTATAGTCATTAGCGATTCGTGACAGAAAAACACGAGGGTACGTTAACATAAACAAACATGCGTAACAGTCAAATGAAGTGATCCGCTTAATTCCATAGGCATATAATTAAACTATACATTCATTACGTTTGGCATAATTTCCACCACCAACTTCAGTCATGCGAAGGAATATCCAAATCACCAGGCAGTCACCGTTGGAGCATGGAACCGAAGTTGAACATTCGGTCTCCCGAAGACCGCCAGCGTTCTGCTAGACAGGGTGGTTAGAATTAATGTAGCTGCTCTGGGGGCCCCAATGTGATCGGATCCTAACGGACAGCCACTGTCCATGCCAACAGAACCAAAATTTTAAAACAAAAGGGAATTTTGGCTAGCTGTAATGTGTGCTTCCAGTTTCGCATTGGCCAAGTATTATATGGAAATCAAACAGAAACAATGGCACCTCTATCCGGATGTAGAAGCTGGATGCAACGCAAAGCCGTATTTTTTGAGCGTTTCCAAAACCTTTTATTTATAGATTTGTTTTTCGAACTAGTTGTGGATGTTTATGGATTGTAAAATGTGATGGATGGAAACCACTGAATGTACTGTTAAGTGCTGAAGGACAGTCACGCTGTAAGAAACGTATCTGCCAATGCATATTATCAAGTTGCATTACTAGGATTGTTGGATTCTGTAGGGCGGATAGGAAAAATGGAAGAATGCTATAATCGGGAAGAAAAAGCCAAGGCTTGAGAAGTACCCCAGTAGGGTTTGAGGGAATAAAGTCTGTTCAAATAAGTTGCACAACGGTGAAAATGCAACTGCAGTCTCACCAATAGTATCCATGTTAATAAATAGATATATCCGTCTAGCCCGATTTTCTGATGTTGGTGAGCACAATGTTTGTCTACGTCTTGTCGTCATTGAATGAATAGAAATCGGATCAAGTAATGTAAGTGGTGTAACGTATCGTAGAGTCGTTTCTTGGAAGTGGGTAGCGTAGGCGTGAAAATGATCAAAGTCGTGATAGCGTTTCACGATGACAAACTCGCAGGGAAAAATGATTCCAGCGGCATTTGATTCAAATGTAGGGGGTCGGAATTTTCAGAATGTCTACCTGTACTTTATTCTATAAACTTGCACTCGTCGATTAAGTCAATTGTAGTTAATTCCGAAAACATTTTCGTGTTTGTGTTACTTACGTAAAATATACTTGCTGAACTCGTGAACCTATCTCGGATCCTTTTGTAAACAACTTATTCCATATACTCACTAATTTAAGATTAATGTCACCGTTTCCTTATGCATTACTCGATTTATTTTCTTTGTTTACTTTCACTCAAGTGATTGGCTGTTGTTTGATATCCCCGGTGTGGCTGAGCTTGATGTGCATGTTGACAAGGTGCCTACCTGTCTATTACCCACTACCTCGTCCATACTGGATCCAGGAGACAGTTGGTCATTGCTGGAGGGGACGGGGTGGACGGTCGTTGTGGCCGTACTAGGCTCGAAGAGCGCTTCCATTCATTCAGTGTGGAGCGGACTACTGTCCAGCCACCGCCTTGTGTGCGCTTGATTCCCAACTACAGCGTGGTTGTGTTTGCCTGTGAATGAGTGTGGGCCGGCTCCGTTGATGAAACGTGGCTCCCATTCGCATGCCTCCCGGTCTTATTCCTTCGGGTTTACACTGGATATGGGGTGTGTGGATGGCGCTGTGGGTGGTGCAGCGCAAGCCACCCATGGTCCCTCTGTAAGCGCAGGCCTCCTGTGGCTGGCCACAGTGACAGGCAAATCCGAAACCGGATGCCGCCAACCATAAATATATATATATATATTGATATATATATATATATAATTGTTTATGTGCGTGTGTTAATGTCGAATGGTGGGCAATTAAATTCGGTCATTGCAGGCCTACGTTTCTATCGACGTTAACTTGACGAATTATATTATTTTATAAGTGATCAGACGAATAAGATGTAGACTGTCGTCGGGGGTATTAACAAGGCGCCTCACAATACCTTTATTGTAGCAGTGGAAGGTAACAATTAAATGCACTTCTTAGAAGCAAAACTAAAACGACGAGAAGGAGGATCAATCCAGGTAGGATGGAAAGGAAAACCGTACGGGACACGCCAATACACAACCACTTCCGGAGTTGTTCGTCAATTAGCAGTAAAAGAGTATTAGTACATACTGGCAAATCGTGCACGGAAGATCTGGAGTGAGGACATTACCGAAGTTGAAATGAAGCGAATGAGACAAACGCTTCCCGAAAACGGTTATCCAGTACGATGTATTGACGTTCATATGAAGCCTAGTGGCCTAAGATCAGCAGTAAAAATGGTTGAAAAGAAACAGCTACTTCAGGAACAGTGTCACTTTTTGATTCTGGTGCAGATCGGGTCTACCACGGATGCGGTGTGCACCTGGAAAGGAAAGAACTTGAAATGGGCATAAAGAAATTGGAGTCATCAAACAAAATCAGACGAGTAGCGCTCACTCTTGCCTAATAGACTAGAGTAATAAAACTCAAGTTATCAGCGGTATTCCCTGTGGCTTTCTCTTATGCGAAAGAACCGAGACCTGCATGCGAAACTTCAGAGCTACAACTTTGTTAGCACGAATAAGGTCGTAAGCACATAGGGGCAAGAAAGATATAGTGAAATACCTGGAAATTCCTTGATCTACGTATTGAACTGACCCGATCAAACAAAGTGCACTGAGTGTTACGGAGTTGTGGTGAGATTAATTGAGCTCAGCTGCTTTCCTTTTAGTTATCAATTGTAGATGAAGATTTGTGGCTTGTTCCGCCGTGTAAGGTAAAAGATGACGCTGGGTGGAATGAGTATATCAATTGATCAATAAATGAATAAACGTCTGTTCTTTACAATGCAAGCCATGCTACTTAATGCCTGAAAAGTAACTTACGGTAATTTGCATAATATAGAACCCAAGGTGGTTAGGAAAGTATACAGATAGTTAACCGACTTTATCATCGGTATGATAAAGAAACGAAAAATGCTCCAATAAAATCAATTAGGTATATTTAGGAACAGATTAATGGTTGATGCCCATGGGCAATCATAATGTAGGACTGACGTAACCAGGAACAAGTGTTTTACGGGTTCAGGGCAAAGACCGATGTAGGGTAAACATAGATCGATATAAGTAATGTAATCATCCATGGGACGGTCTCCTTTGGACATACTTCCATTCGGGATGGTCACTCGAGTACTTTCACCAGTATCTCGACACCCCATCTGTTTGTGTGTCAGTGTGGTTTAGACGCAGGCTAGCCACTACCGATTTTGATATTATTTGGGCTTCTTTATTTCGTTTTTGTTTGTGTGTGTGTGCACCTGATGACCCAATTCACCGGAATCGGCGGATTATGCCACTCGGTGGGAGTGTACTGAAGTACTTTTGTCCAGCACCCATTTTATATTTACCAGAGAGTCTTTGGTTAGCTGACTTTTG
The DNA here is from genome assembly GCA_944474145.2 of Dicrocoelium dendriticum. Lineage (NCBI taxonomy): Eukaryota > Metazoa > Platyhelminthes > Trematoda > Plagiorchiida > Dicrocoeliidae > Dicrocoelium > Dicrocoelium dendriticum. The sequence continues at coordinate 1,796 of CALYDF020000929.1, read as the reverse complement.
TGGGTGAACATGAAACTAGGAAGATACATCCATGCATCTAAGTAGAACAGTCCGTTTGTAAACAACAGTGAAGAAAAAACCAAAGGAAAATATATTGCAGGCAGTCGTAGGAAGAAAGTTAGAAATAACAAGAACATAATTGAACAAATGGCATATGCTAGTGCAGAATGCAATCCTATATGTTGGTATGCATTTATAAAGTTATAAAAACCCTTTGTATTTATTATTGGCTTGCCCTCACCCATCAAAACGACTTAGAGGTGTGAATTATCAAGTTTGCATTGCAGAACCAAGGTGTTCACACACGAAGACTGTATATTCTGTGGAATAGCGCTACCCGGCTTCCGAAGACCACCCGATGGCTGTTGTAAATTACAAATTCACAAATTGGAAGTTTTTCATATTTAACCCTTATTTTCCCACTCGTCTGCATATGGACATATGTTGTTTTGTCCTCGTTGTGCTCTCTGCTCCCAACCAGCCGAATTATACAATGCGAACGTGACATTTATTTATTCACATCACATGATGTGTCCATGGACGTGGAGACATGACGAAAAGGAATTTCCGTTAGCTTGCTGAAGAAGCTCTGTTGTTGTGCAATCATCTGAGGGTCTGCTTGTAGATGTTGAGTTTCGGTGACATTCTATGCCACAGTTGCGGTTTCTGCTGCTAGTCGTTCTCTTGTAGGATGGTTGCTGCGTGCGCTAGGGTCATTCCGCATTGCTGTGTAGAGTGCTCAGTGCCATCAAGAGGATGACAACCCTGTCCTCCTTCAGCTGCCGGCGTGTTTTGACACCGTCCCCGTACTCAGCTGCATGTTGACAGGCTTGTACAGGTGAACTGTTTGTTCAGTGTTATATTGTCTATTTTTGGCCGGGTGTCGGGCGTGTTCGCAGGTGTTTCGGATGGCAGCATTTTACGCGTGGTCTGCTATATTTCCATCGTTCTTGCTGCAGTCAGTTTGTATTGAATTGAGAATTACGGAAAATAACTCTTTACTCAGTGACCGCCTCCTTTCGATTCAATTGATTAAATAGTGCTTGTAGAATGACACCTTCCCAAACTATGCGAGACAGACGAATCGCTTGAGGGTTCTTTGTGGACACTGCTTTAATTGATCAACAAGGAGATTGGGAATGCATGTGCAGGCCGACACGAACAATGAATGATGTTTTATGCTGGGTAAAATAGCTGTTGCTTGACATGTCCCGCAGGATGGTGGGAGGTAAGACTACAATATTAAAATATATGTGAGTTGTCTGTTTGAGCGTTTATCTAGCAGCTGCGCCGCTGAATGATGGTAGTGCAAGTGGGAATTGAATGCGAACGATGAGGTAACATGGGGACAGTTGTAATTGTCGTACTCTGTGAAAAAAGTAAAGTAACATGAGGATACTCACTTCTGTTGCACCTCTTCAGATTTATGTAACATGTTAATTCGGTTTGAATGGATAATTAATATTTTCCAAAGTAGTACAGTTTAGGCAGCGAAGTGATGGGAGCCAAGTGCAAGACACGATAGTTTGTTGCAAATATCCACTGGTTGGGGAGGAAACAACTAAGATTGGGAGAAAGTACCTGGGTTGGTAAACCCAAGTGAAAAATAATTCCGCCGGCATTCCAGGCAGCTATACCGTACACATAATTTCAGAGGGTTGCCTCTGAGATTGGTTTCATGTATAAGTTTCAACAAGTAACGACATACGTGATTCGGGTACCCAATTGTGGATAGACTAAAATGAGATCACCGAGCAACCTTCGGTAGCGGCCACTGGAAACTCCCAGTGATTTCA